>CM021100.1:150201725-150243784 GCA_007115665.2 Sequoiadendron giganteum | reverse complement strand
CTATCTTCTTTGTTTCAAGATTTTGGTTCTAAGTTGTTGTTGCAGTGTGTAGTGAGCCATATATAATAGTTGATTATAAGATGGATGGTATTTTTTAATGGTTGTTGGTGTCATGAGGAGGTCTTGGATTCTTACTTTAGATTGTAGTGCAAGTTTAATGACATATTTGGTACCATTGAAAAAGGATGTGTATCATTTGTATCTTCTTGGTTTGAAGATTATGGTTGTACTCTACCTTTTGGGAGCTCATGGCGTTGAGTTCTTTGATTGTATTGGGACCATGGAGGATCTTTAGTTAGGAGATGGTTATCATGATGCTTGGAGAGCTTTGAAAACTATGTTAATTCATCATTTTGATGATGGATGGTTATTTTATGTGATATCCTAGAAGGGGATGTTAGATCATGATGTCATGATATGTTCCTAATTCTATAGTTGGAATTTTGACAATGGTCTTATTTGGCTCTCTTTGAATTAAAGTATTAATCATTTGCTTGGAGCTTCATAATTTTGTAGGGTTGCATTTGAAGTTGGCATGGATTGATTGGTAAATGATCATGGAGACTAGAGAGACTTGGGTGAGGCTAAGAGACCTCTTATTTATGGGATAATATGTTGAGATGGTTACTCTTTGATGAGGATTTCAGCAGAAAGATGAAGGAGCCTACACCTAGTTATGGATGTGAATCTATTATGGACCAAAAGAGAAGACGGTCATTTCTTGGTGTTGTGTGCTTAGGACAATCTTGTATCCCACTCTTGGTCTACTTAGTAGGTGAATGATATGAGAGGTATTGCCTACCTCATTATTAGATGTATTCTTTATTTTATATATTGTCTCCTCATATGATTTAGTCTTGAATATAAATATTTCAAGGACTTGTTAAGAAGAAGATGCATGGTTTATGGATTTTCGTTGTTCTCCTTGTTTTGATCTTGAGCTATGGTTCTAGTTATAAGGATTTTTTTAGAGAGGTACAAGAAATGGTTTGTGGCGTTGGGCATATTCCCTTTGTTGTGGGAATGATTGGTTGGTTTGATCTACTTTTAGTATGAGAGGTTTACATCTATTAATACTATGTTTTCATTTGATTTTAATGATATATGTTGATATCCTTTCATTTTGGGAATGGTGAAGGACATCTTACATTACATAGCTTGGTACATGTTAGTGTGGAACAAGGATATGGTTTGATTTGCAAGTTCTCTATTTGGTCACGATATTATTCTTGGATGTTTGGTTTTGTTGAACACCCAAGATACTAAGAGGGGGAGGGAGGGGTGGGTGAAATAGTATCTTCTTAAACTTATTGAACATACACCATCCAAATACACTAATGAATATAACAATAAGAATGAGAAAGAGAATTAGAAGAACATAAAGGCACACAACACATGAATACCAATATATTTACATGGAAACTCAAAATGGGAAAAACCACGGTGAGGATTAGCTCACAATATAATATAACCAATTATAAGATATTACAAAAGGTGGCTCATTGCTAGGACTCACTATCCAAAAATGGGAGGCTCACTTCCTACAAAGATGCAATATAGAAATGGATTACAATCAAAATGTGAACTGATAAATTTATGCCTAACAAGTGTTGATTCAACTCCTTTGATGCTTAGTAAACTAACTTTGCACGCTTCTAAAAAAATTGCATACCAACAGTTATGTATTCACCTTGATTCATCTTCACATACTTTCCTATCTCTTTCAATCTCAAAACTATCCAATATATATATGACTCATCCACAAGAATCAATCATGTCAACCTAATTAGATGCAACCCTAATTCACCAAAAACATTCACTGTCGGTTTCAATTTTGTACAAAACTTTTCCAAAACCAATTTTAAGCGTGTAGTATTCTACAATATGTCACCATGGACCTAAGATAGGTCACAAATACATCCGTAACACAAAATTGATTCATTATAACATCAACTATTGATTAGGTCGACCAGGGATAGAACTAATAACAAAATACAACAATAGAGTGATGCCAACTTTCCATACGAGCACCTGTACACATGGAATTATGAATTTACAAGCTTCTAGTAGCCAAGAACCATCTTCCAAAACCATAATGAATGATATTCATCAGCGAAGGATTGTGGACCAAAATACCAGAGGATATTTCTACATACCGGTTTAGAATACTAGATCAAGCTTGAACTTATGGTGATGCATTTATAACTCATATAACATGGTGACATCAATGACAAAAAAAAATCTTCATAATGAGATGTTCTTCATTCTTCCAACAATCTCCCCCTTTTTCATTGATGGCAACATGTTCCAAAAGAATGCACAAACATCCTATATGCAACACACTCCCCCCTCTTCTCTTCATGATATTCTCTCCCCCTTTGATGTCAAGGAAAAGGGGCGGTCCAAAAAATGTGAATACATATATAAGGTTGGTCTAGAACATTGTATGTTCAAAAGAAAAAAAAATCCCAACTCCCCCTTAGGAGTTTGTCTCAACAATGTGTAGACATGAAAAAGTATTACCCAAAGGAAGGTGAGATTTGAAGCTCCTTGGGAATACCTTGCCATGCTGAATTTCCATTCTCCCAACTCTTCTTAGCAGATATCAACATACTATTCAGAGATTCTAACTCTATTAGGCTTTCTTCAACATCATTCGGTGTGCATGGAGTTAGGTTGATATTTTCTAGTTTTTCTACATTTTCCAAAGCATTGGCCACCAAAGTGTATTCTATTCTCACAAGGTCACCTAGTAGACCAAATCTTCTGATGATGTCTTCTGTTTCTGTAGCATAAATAATTTCTCTCTGTGAGTAGTGATGACATTCCAAGTTGAATTGTCTCTATCTTTAAATGCACTACATGTACTGGAGACAAAAATCAATTGGGACTCAATTGAGTCCATGAGATCTTTGATACTCTATGTGGCATCCAACCACTTTATACAATAAGAAAATAGAATATTTTCTTTGAACTCACAAGCCTACACAACTTCCAGGTTCTTTTCCACATTGGTGTGTGCCAGATCACACTTATCATGAAGTTCTGAGAGCGTTCTCTCTACCATTTTCTCCTCAATTTCTTACCTAGTCTTCTCACCAAGTCCGAAGGTGTATTCATTAAAGAAGTCCAATAGAAGTTTCAAGTTTTCTACCAGAGTGAGATATATCTATTGATGTACTGAGGGTGGCCTCCTGCAAAGTTTTGAGGGCATCATCAATGAGTTTTTTCCCCCTTTGGTGTGTTTCAAAAATATATTTTCTTTCAGATGCATGCAATGCATCTCCTAACACCAATTTTTGAATAAGAGATATCCAGTCCAAATCCACACTGCCTTGAACCACATGGGGAGTTATCGAAGTTCTGGAGGAATTACCAACTGGAACCTTATTTGCTTGGATAACAAGCCTTTTAATACATCATCGTCATAGGAGGATTCTCTAGAGGACCTTTTTGATTCCACAACCTGCCTTATTTCTTCTTCATTCTTGCTTGCAGTTTTCCCATATCTTTCTTCTTCCTCTACTCTTTCTTCTTCCTATACTTTTTCTTCTTCTTATTTTCATCTTTGTCTCTTTCTTATTCATTCCTTTCACCTTCATCTTTATCTTTTTCTCCTTCAGTTTATCTCGGAGGTACAACATCAAGCTTCTTTTCTTCAACTTTTTCCTCATTCTGTTTCTCTATTTCTGGAGGATCATTTGTAACACCTATTTCCGAAAGAATATCTATATTACTTGTTTCCAGAGGAATGTATTCCTTTACCTTTGCATAATCCTCTTCTCTTGATTTTGGTGCAGAACTAGATGGGAGTGCACCAAACACACCATATTTCTCATCCATACCCTTGATGGCTTCTACAGTTTCTTTCTTTATTTTCTTTTTATCTTTCATCATCCAAGTATTTACCCTTTTCTTCATCCGAAATATCTTTGAGCATACCTTATTCAAGGTTTCCATATCATTTATGGTCAAAGAAGACCCAATTTCCTCAAATTCCTCATTTCTTATCTTTTCTTCCAACTCATCAGCCTCTGATCTTCTTTTCATCAGGGCATCCCACAATTTCGTAGGTACATTGGACTTAACATAGTCCCAACTAACTTAGAAAGCAATAACATATTGAATAATAGCTAAAATCAATGTTTTCATGTCCTCTCTATCTACTTGACTATAAATTTCTATTGTAGGTTGCAACATATCTTAAAAATCTACTAGGCTATTAACCAATGCCTCTGATCTGAGAGGGGAACTAGTTCTTACCGGTGAGGTTTTTTTTCTTCCTATTCTGGAGATGCCTCTTTTGAATTATTTTCCTTCTTCAAGTTTGGTTTGGTGTGCACATGAACACCAAAATCCTATTTTGCTTCCTTTTCAGAGGATGACACATAATAATATTTTTTAGTTCCAACACTTGCTTCTTGTGAAGCACTTTCACTAGAGGGAATGTTCCCTCTCTTCTTTCTTACCAATTTGGCATCAAGGTCTTCCTCCTCTTCTTCTTTCTCTTTGGTGATGCTCAAGTTTTTTTCTCTTGTTTCCTTTTCCTTTATGCCTCTTTTGAATGGTGCCACTAAAGGAGTCTCTTCCCTTTTTCTTGATCTTGTAAAAGGTCTAGAAGGAGCCGAGCCTTTGCCTTTACCAAGAGCACCGAGCTCTACCTTTACTGATGTAGGAGCATAAGTTGGTTTTGAAGGAGTAGTCCTGCTGGATCTCCTCAGTCCTAATGACTCTCTAGTCATCTTCTTTCCCATGGTTCTTCCCTATGCAATTTGTTCATCAATGAAGTTGACCTTTCTAAGAATTTTATCTACATTCTTTATTATCACAAGAATCTTATGCTTCATGTGAATTTCTATATATTTTTCTACATATGTGCCCACTCTTTGCTCACTTGAATATTTTGAGATTTTCAATAAAACTTGTACATAGCCTTCTGCTTCATCCTTTATAACTTCATAACCCAACGATTAGATCCAAATAGTTTGGGGCTCAACTACTTCAATCATGCACTCATATGAGGAGGTATGAAATATGATGTCATCCTTGTATTTTTTTAAAAATTTCCTTGGGATCCTTTCTCGTTCATTCATGTTGCTTTTGAATACAACAAAGAATGTTGTCAGAGGATTGTCCCAACTCTTCAGATCACCCAAGCTATGCATGTAATCAAAAATTTAACATACAACAAGTCTTGATGTATCCCATATTACCACATCATATCTTCCAGGAAGCCATCTAAGAAATTAGAACAACAAACAAAAAATTAGGGAACCAAAATTAAATGCATATTTCTTCTCTTTTGTCATCTTCATATTTTCAAAAATTTGTTGCTGGAGAAGTTCACACAGATCATATTCTGCTCTATTTGCTGCCATGTCATATCCGGTGTATATAGTCGTAGAAAACACAAATTTTTACCCATTTGTAAAGTAGATATTGTGATGAAAATTAGGGGAGGATAGATTCAATATTACCTCAAACAACCAGTCTCTCATTCTCACAAAAATTCAATGGTGGGTTTTCTTTCTTGGGTCTTCATTCACCTAGTAGCCTTTCAACAGGGTTTTTTCCAACATTATTTTTAGGAAAGACCTAATACCCAAATTATATAAACACTTATAGATACCCTTTATTCAATTTGATAACATATCCAATTTTTGGATGGGGTTGTTTTGGAACACTAGGGTCAATTTTTTACTGTCCTGCTTTGCACTAGGCTTAATTAGGCTTGAACAACTAGGTAACAGTGAGGTTTTCACTTTCTAGGCTTCAAAACTTCAAAACCATGCCTCAATCATGTATTATAGGGTTTGCATCAAATTTTCCAATTAATTCAAGCAACTTCCCAAGATATTTTCTCCAAACCCTAAGTCTTATATGGTTCCAATGCCTAATACATGAGGATATTAGGCTAGGGCATCAAATCAGCACGTGTTGCACACCTCCCCTACACCTGCAAGCTTTTAGAAAAAAAAAATCGTTAAATCTATCCATTCCATCAAGTTTAATGATGTTTCACTAGTGGAATGGTGAGATTTTCATTTTTCTTCCCTTCAAGGCGGTTAACCTAGGATTTTTGACTAGTCTGAGAAAATTTTCTCTAAAATGCACAAAACTTGATGAAATTCAATGAAACAAGAGACAATAGAAAGTAGACTCAATAATTAATCAATTAAAATAGGATTAAAATCATGGAGAAGCTATGAAAAACCGTACACAACACTGAAACATCATATTAATGTTCAAAATTGTAGAAACATAGATAATTTTATTGAATTTCTTCAAAATTACAACTTGCCAACCTTGGCTTTGACCTTCCCAAGATTATTTTAAAATGTACCAATGGTTCTCAATAGTTTTTTCAAATTTCAACTATCCAACTTCCTTCATTTACAACCAATGACTCTTCATATTCCCTATTTTTGCACTTTTACAACAATGTCAACATTTTTACAAAATTGACAACTTACGCAACTTGACACTCCAACCCACCTAGCGACCTAATATAGATTCAAACACACATGAAATGGTCTTAAATGACCTTATTACGTAAAAAAATTACAAGAAAACCAAAAATGACAATGCTTCCAACTGTGAACCTAAGGTGCTCTTGCACCATCTTGTGACCGATCATTATAGTTGCATACTTCACAGTATGATTGGTAATAGGTTTTGTTGCAAGATCTCTTCTATCAAATGTTTCTCTAATGAGTTCCATCACCACTTCATTTTTCATAGATGTCAACACCGATATGGGTTCGGTATCATAGAGTTCGCTAACAACCTTGATCACTTCTTTGGTTATTAGGTGAGGTATGTGAGTCCATAAAAACTTATCATGAATTTTGCTAAGAGTAGGTTTAACATACTTGTCATCAAGAGTGGAACTAAAGTTGGGAAAATAATTCCATCGGTCCAACTTCTTCACAATAATATTTGCATACTCTAGTTTTATAAAGGAATCATCCCCGGTGAGCTCATTGTGCCACATATCTATCAATTTTTTGTGATTATACTCCTCATTTTTAACACAAATGTACATTCCAGTGTCTTCAGTGGGCATGACACCGTGAGGAATCGATGAGAAGGTGCCCAGAGGGTCATCTTTGAATACCTTCATGGAATACTTCTTGTAGGAATGTCTAGGTCTTTGTGACACATTTACAACTATAGGGGCTGATTTTAGAAAGAAGATTCACACAAACCCAAAATAACACAAAAGAGTAAATGCCTTTTTCTTTCGCGAGAACCAAAACTAGGGTTTTTCTTGATTCACTCTTTAGATCACCTCAAGATTGCTCCAAATATCTCTCTACTTTCTTCAATTGTACAAGTGATCAAAACATCTTATGGATTCACTTTATAGATCAATGAGCTGCCCTAATTCACGTTAAATGTAGTAGAATTCAAAAAGTTGATAAAAAATATTCTTCATTCCACTAAAAAACCATAATTTCCTCTGCAAATGATAATGCCTTCAACTTTTATTTAGGTTTCTTTTGCATAAAATATGTACATTCATTCTTTACAACATATCTTTGTACCAATATTTGACACACCAGATATCCGGGGGGTTAAATAATTTTCTGTTAATGCTCCCCCTAAGACCATGCTAGGTCTAATTTCCATAGGGATTGTTTGCATAAGATGAGGGCACAAAATCACTTGATGTTACCGGATCCTCTTTCTTCTTCCATATATTGTTCATTTCTTGCTTTAACTCATTCTTGCCAATTTCCTTCACTATTTCATTCTTCTTTACCAGATCAGATTTCTTTCCTCCTTTACTTCTACATACTTTTGCAATGTGTCCAGACTTGCTGCAATTGTAGCAAACAATTTTTTTGTAATTTTTTTGAACTCCATTAACCCTTGATCTGCACTAACTTGCTTTGTGTCTAAAATTATTACATGCATAGTATTAGCCAACAAAAGATTGATTCATTTTACCTCCTTTAAACCAATTCATCATCTGAGATTTGCATTCACTAGCTCTATGTCCAAATTTATTGCATGCAAAACATTGTCTAGAGAAGGATCTAACATACTAGTTTATTCTACTTCTACACTCTATTGCCTTGTGACCAAAATTATTGCATGAAAAAAAAACCATTAAAATATGGATATCTTTGAGCATTTGGTTGTCTGATAGGCAGTCTTGTAGCAAAGCTTCTTGGATTTCTTGTCTGTTTTCCTTTACCTTGAGTCTTTTTATTGTCCACTGTGTTTGGGGTTTGCATAGCCTTTGAGCTTTCACCTGCTTCCAGTCCTAAACCACCTTAGTCTTTAGTTGGTTTCTATCCTACAATCAAATCATCGAGCTTGGTGGAGCTTGTTTTGAAGCTATCTTCATAGACTCTTTCTTTTTTGAAACTTTCTCTTAGGTTTACCACTTCTTGTTCAAGCCTTGAGCATTAATTAGACTATCTTTACACCACTGTATTCAAACAATCTTCAATTCTCTTCTTTTCCTCCACTTGCACCTTCAATTCGATGATCTCTTTATTTTCTTGTTTTAATTGATCACTTACTTATCTATGTCTTTCTTTGAATTTCTTAAATTGCTCTTTCAATTTTTGGATGCAATCATTTGCCTCATCAAGATTTTCTTTCAGATCTATGTTTTCATTTTCAGTTGTCAAGATCTTTAAGAGTTGTCTGAAGTTCTTCTTTATCATCTATTTATCCCATCTTCAAGATCTTCCTCAAGCTATTAGGCTTCTTCAGAGGAACTATGCTCTAATACCAATCATTGAACACCCAATATAATGAGAGGGGGGATGAATCAATATCTTCTTAAACTTATTGAACATACACCATCCAAATACTCCAGTGCATATAACAGTAAGAATGAGCAAGAGCATTAGCAGAACATAAAGGCACACAACACATGAACACTAGGATTTTTATGTGTAAAACCCAAAATAGGTAAAACCACGATGATGATTAGCTCACAATATAATATAACTAGTTATAATATATTACAAAGGGTGGTTCACTGCTAGGACTCACAGTCCAAAAATGGGAGGCTCACTTCCTACAAAAGTACAATGTAGAAATGACTTACAAATAGAATGTGAACTGATAAAGTTATGCCTACCAAGTGCTGATTTAATTCCTTTGATGCTCAGTAAATTGAATTTGCACACTTCTTCTGAAAAACTCGCATACCAACAGATATGTATTCACCTTGATTCATCTTCACATACTTTCCTATCTCTTTCAATATGAAAACTATCCAATATATATATATGACTCATCTGCAAGAATTAATTAGGTCATCCTAATTAGATGCAACCCTCATTCACCAAAAAGATTAATTGTCGGCTTCAAGTTTCTACACTTTTTTTCCAAAAATAATTTAAGCATGCAGTACACTACAATATGTCAGAAATGACCTAGGATAGGTCACAAATACATCTGCAACAAAAAATTGATTCATTATAACATCAACTATTGATTAGGTCAAATAGGAATATACATAATAACAAAATACAACAACAAAGTGATGCCAAATTGCCATACGAGCACCAATACACATGGAATTATGAATTTACAAGCTTCTAGCAGCCAAGGACCATCTTCCAAAACCACAATGAATGATATTCATCAACGAAGAATTGCGAACCAAACTACTGGAGGATATTTCTGCATACAGTTCAGAATACCAGATCAAGCTTAAACTTATGGTGATGTAATATAACTCACATAACATGGTGACATCAATGAAAACACAAAATCTGCATAATGAGATGTTCTTCTTCATTCTTCCAATAGTTTTCACATGGTTGAGTGTGAAGAACTTGGGAGAACTATGGAGACTAATGGTGAGAGAGGTATTGTAGTATATTTATTTAAAGGATTTGTAAATCATTGTATGTTTCCTTGAAACTATGTAATAGAGGAATTAGCCACATCCTCTATATGTAGTACGATATATAGACTTGGTATGCCTTGATCTATTTTTCAGATTTGACATTACTCATTTAGTGGGAGTTTTTGGATATATGTTTGGTTATCCTCTATGATATCTTGGTTTGTTGGTTACTGATGTGATGATGAGTTTGCATGTTTCATTGGATTTGGATCTATGAGTTATGTAGGTTGTGGATTAGCTACCCACTTTCTTGTAGCCGGATGACTTGGACATGGATTGTCTATATCCATGAGATTATTTTAGTGTGTTTATAAATTTATTAGTTGACCTTGTCTGTGGTCATTTGTATATTGGTATGTTGCATTGAGATAGGAGGATGGATATACATATACTTGATTGCAAATTTTGGGTTGGGGTATGTTGATGGCATGAAGTTATATCTATGTTTTTTACTCCTTGGTTTGAGGTATGGTTATCTTGAATGAGTTATAATTTTTTGTGGTTTCTATTCTAGGTGGTATGAGTAAGGAAGCTACTGAAAGACTTTGTTATCATTTGAATTTGATGCTTATGTTCATGTAAAGATTGGTGCAGGTTTTAGTGACTGTTGATATATTTCACCTTGGCATGTTCATTTTTCTTCCATAGGTGGAATGTTGTAGGATGTAAGGATTTGTTTTGCTTGATGGTGGTTATCATGGTTTCTTTTGTAGGTATCTTGTTGGAGCATGAAATCATGGTGAAGATTCAGATGGTATATGCTTGGCTAAGGGATTCTTTTCCCTTGTTTGTGGTTCCTATGGGTGTATTTACAATGTTGATGTCAAGTGGGAGAATGTTAGGATTAAGGTGTCACCCACCTTGTAAATCCCATATCATATATCATGGTTCCAAAATCCTTGGAAAGTTTCTCTAGGCACTTAGGGTGTATTGGGAAAATATTTTGTAATATTAATTCTGACCATTGTTTGTAATATACTCATAAGGGGTGATGGGTCCCCTAGTAACAATAAAGGTGGTGTGTAGACATAAATATTTAATATTGTTTTCCCCACATGTGGATGCCTAGAATGGGATAATAAAAGATAAAGAAAATGATAAATAATTGATTGTTGGGATTCTCCAAGTGAGAGCTTGGAATGAGACAACAGGTGTCACTTGGTTTTCCATCATTTACAACATTAAATGTAATGTTTATCTCTCATGGTTCAACACCCAATTTGGAGGGAAATAACTGGATCCAAAATTGATGTCCTTTTAAATTTTAAGGAGTTGATCCAAAGGTTGGGGACATTTGGAACAAAGGGTCATATTTGGGCACCATGTTTGGTGCATTAAATGCCTTCATAAGTCTATAAATTTAGCTCTTTGGATATAAAAATAGAGAGGAACATTTGAATGTCGTGTTATCTAAAGGAACAAGGAAAGGTAGAGGCATAAGGAGGTTTTTCATAGGTACACAAGTGCTGCTATGGTGGAGGAAAAGAGGAGAATGCAAGTGGTTGTATTGTAATCTCATTTATTTGATGATAATGCATACTTGGCCTCTCTTCTTGGTGGATTTTTTTACCATAAGGGTTTCTCCACATAAATCTTGTGTTATGTGATGATATTGTGTTTCTTATTTGTGCCTCATTACTACTATCTTATGGTGATGATATTCTTTATTTATTGTTGTTATAAGTTTCCATAAGGTAGTGTTTATAAGCATGCTATGTTGATTTGTTTTTGGCATCATAAAGAAGACAGATCTAATCATGGTATTTCTATAAGAAAAATTAATTTTCATATTTTCATATTTTCATTTTATTTTATTCCAAGCCTTGAGTCTCATCCATTAAAGTCATATTTGGATAGAGATTGAATTTACCAACAATCAGAATTGAATTTGTTTATTTCTCATCACCTACTTCACTATGACTGGTTCGTATGATCATCTTATGGAACTCTTTTGTGTATTCTTTGATTGTCTTCTCTCTTTGCTTTAGGTTTTGAATTTTCATCGACATCTCCAACCCATATTCTACAGGTATAAATTGTTTCTTTTGTTTCACCACCATCCTATCCCATTTTTTAATTCTCTCCTTTCCTATCTGATTTCTCTCCAATTGAACTTAGTTACACCAAATGACAACATAACCCTTCAATTTTTTTTTTTGTAAACTTGTTTCTCTTTGGATCTTCAACTTATTCATATTTAAAGTACTTTTCCACCTTATTTATCTAATTGATCAAATCCTCCAAATTCAAACTACCAATATAATTATGGATCTCTATTCTTGATCGCTTCTCAATATTGGCAATAGCCTTTATCATCTTGATTTGATCTGAATCCTCCTCTTCTTCAATTTCCTCATTATTTTCTAGAGCCCTTGGCTCCTCATCTTTTCTCTCTTCTTTCGGTCTAAGGTTTATGCCCCTTCGTTTATCTTCTTTGATAATAGCCAACCGATTATTTATTAACCTCATCTCACCTCAAATTTCCTCCATATTTTTGGTAAAATTGGCCATCATAGGCATCATCCTTGATGACATATTTCCTTTGGACTAGGTGTGACTATCTTAGGTCGGTGGTCTAGCTATGAGGTTGAAACTGCCTCCCAATTCGATGCTCTACTAATAACACCCACAAAATGCCTTAGGTTGGTGATCTCTTCACACAAGATTCTTATAGAATGCACACTCCTCAAGGATTCAAATCTTTCTCTGATACCACTTGATGCAATCAAGGATGGAGGGTCTGAAATGGACTACCTAGCCTTGCAACATAACTCAACACAAAATAGATTATCGAAAGTAATATGAAACCCTATTGATCAAAAGAACAAACATACATGCCTACAAGACTTCTCAAATAAAGATTAATACATGCTCCATGTGCCACACCTGTTGGCTCATAGGTTGCCACAAGCTTAATTACTACTATATTCTCAATTAGTTTCAAGATCCAATGCGCTAGCCTCTAACTCCATATCATGCTTTACTGCCTTCCTAATGGATTTAGAGAGTGATTATATACTTACTTCAAGTATTAGGAGTGATATACATTGGCCTCAATTAGGTTCCAAGCATGATATCCTATGAAGTGTGTAGGTCAGCCCTAAGGGGTTGAAGAAACTTTAAATTTAGGTGCAAATGGGTGTAGGCCTAATTGGGATTGGTTCTGCCCTATATTCATCTTGTGATGAGACATGAAGACTCCAATAGATATAGAGATATTCTGCATGTTTCCTCCAATAGGTTCAGGTCCAATTTTCTTGTCAGTGTGATCTTTCAGGGAAGGGTTCTTCTAGATTGTGTGGGAGTTGTCACCTGGGTATGTTGTCGTAGGATTCTCATCCTTCCTTCTTTCTGATCTGCAAGGGAAAATTGGTTGTTTTGGTAAGATGCACTATGGTTCTATGGGATTCTCTTGCATCAATCATAGAAGAAAACATGATCATATGGATAAAAAATATAGTAAAGAAGAGGAAAATGGATATAGTATATGTTCCTGATCATTTATTTTTATGTTGTACTTTCAAGACACAAGCTCACTCTAAAATGGTAAGAATTATCTTTTATGTTTTGATAGATAATAAAGGATTGAGAGTTACCAAAATTATTAAAAATTTGTGATAAATAAGAGAAATATGTGCATGTGATAGACTACCAAATCACAATAATGCACCTTTGGTAGAACACTAGAGAGTAGAAATTATAATTTTTAGACAATAATAAACATTATCCTTAGACAATTAGACAAAGATGAACACAATAAGAAATAAATGAAGGCATGTGGGGGGTAACTATCTATGTATACTTAATATCTTGTGGTCCCAATCAGTTCATCCTCTCTTTCTCCTCCCCCTATGTTACTCTACACAAAAACTTACCAGCTATAGGTGAAATTGATGGAATTATTCAACCAAATAGAGCATGGAAGAATTCTATGTTAGCTCAAGGCTCTAAAATTTTAGTCTATTATATTGTATCACAAAGTTAGTGATACAATTAGTTACCTTGATGAAATAGAAGAAAAGTTTGATTAATATCTATCTTTATTAGACCTAATAGAGATACAAGAAATGATACAAGTGGATTTTTGTATTTTAGTTGTATATAATATTTTGAAGGAACTACTCCTAAAATTACTCTTGAATGATATAAAGCCACAAAGGGGATGGCCAAAATCCTAAATATAAATAAAATGAAATTTATTAAAATGAAGGACCTCAACATTGGTAGATTAGTAGATCTTCAAAATTTGATTGAAACAAATTCCTTTTTCCTTTTCTAATGATAAAAATTGTGAATCCAATAAGATCTTTAATTAAGGAAATAAACAATGTGAATAATTGTACTACTACCAAGGTAATAAATGATGAGATTTTCAAGATGAAAACCCAATTTGATATCTTCAAAGAGCATATATTTTTGCATCACAAAGTTCTCAAAAAAATTTAAATGCTGTCACCTCAATTTCAAATGTTCACATCGACCTTATTTTAGTTTGGTAAAAGAATATTTGGATAGTTTACAAGAATATCAAAAAGGAGATTAAATTGAGAAAGATGAAAAGATTCAAATTAATAATGATAGCGAAGGGAAATAAACATGAGCTAAGATGATATCTATTTGGATGTTGTTTTTAAGTAAAAATAAATTGATTTAATTTTCGTTATGTAATTTAGTATTGTAAAGTTCAATTTTAAAATTGTTTTCAATGTATGCACAAGTTGGGAGCTATAGGGGGAATATTGTATTTTATAATAATAAAAATAAGGAAGTTGTAAATAATTTTAAAGGATTTATAGATGAGAAATTCTATAAAATATAATTATTTTCACAAGAACCTGAGGTTGGATCTATGCCTAGTTCTGAAAGATTGTACAAGACTTTGTGGTGCATTTGTAGTTCTGGTAATAATAATAAAGTAAAAATGTAAGTTTATACCATTGTATTTACTTGGATTTAATTATATTCTATCTTGATTTTTTTCTTTGTGTCTAATTAAAGTATATTTTGTTTGAATCCCAATCTTAATATCTTAACAATTATTTTTCAAAAAAATCATTAAACTTTAGCTACAAAACTATATATTATAGATATGAAATTGTGTCTAGTTTTGGGTTTTCAATAAGGAAAGCTCACCACCTCAAGGAGTGTTTACTAACCCAAAAAATATGGGTGAATTGATAAGTAAAAATCTATTTAACAATTTATTAATTAATTCCAATATAGCATTGAAACACAATTACATGGACTAGAAGGTGGATCAAAATTGAATAAAGCATACTTTTGACATTGATGATTAGGTTTTTTCAAGCCTCTATCATTACAAGTAGATTTCCTAAGTTAGGTTCCAAATTATACGACCCTTAACAAGTGTTCAAAAAAATTGATGATGTGGTATATAATTTATCATTCCCCACCTCTTCTAAGATCTACCTAGTTTTTAATTTCTCTTTTTGCAAGAAAGTGATTAAGACTACTACTCAAATTCTAGCATAACCACTAGCAATGGATGAGGAAGGATCAATATTTTTAGAACCTAAGGTAATACTAAAAAGTACACCAAGTGCATTTACAAACATTATATTGATGAAATTTTATTCCAATGGAAGGGGTTGCAACTTGAAGATACTACATGGGAATTCACCCTCTAGCTTTCTCTCCAAGTTTCCTCATCTCAAGATTTGAAGATTTTTTAAAATGGGGAGGCAATGTATGAAGTAAATTCTACTATATAGTAGCTAGTATTAGTTGGGTGCATATTCTTTGTAAGTAACCAATTGCAATACTAAATAAATATGTGGGTTCATAAGTTTTAAAAGTTATCTCACTAGCTAGTTAAAATAAAGTAATTATCCCACATGCATGAGATGGTAGTAGTTATCTTTACTAAGAATCTATACATTATAATATAATTTCAAGTGAAAGTATCTTGGATTATCTATTCTACTGGGAGGTTACCTACTTCGAGTGGCACTACAAAGATAGTAAAGCATCATATTTATCCCATATATATATATATTGTTTTATTTATCTTGGGGGTTTGTTGAAGCATAGAATGACCGCATCATAGAACATACAATCTATGGGTTCCCTAGGGGGTAGGTATAAACCATACAATTTTTTCCAACAAAACTAAATGTGAGGCTCATTAGTATTTACCCACAATGTTTTTAATACTCTTTTTATTGAATAATTATTTATACCCCCTTTTTTCTCTTATTTCTCATCTTTACAATACATTATGCAAGTGTGTACACTTTGAAGCAACATTCGTGCAGGGGCACCTGAAATTCCATCTTTGCTTTAATTTTGTATTTTTGGTTTTTTTAGGTGATTAATGGGTTTAAAGGGTTAATAAGGTCATTTATGACCATTTTCAATGTATTTAATCCATTTTTGGTAAGTTATGAGGTGCAGGTTTAAAAGTTGCCAAAATTGCTCAAAATTGTCAAAGTTGCTAAAAATGGCCATGCAACTTTTGGGAAAATGGCATAAAATCAAGGAAAAATTTAAAAAAAGTTGGGAAAAATTTGTAATTGTTGGAAAAGGAATGTATAAGGTGTCCATGGTCGAATGTAAGAAGGGGGAGTTGATTTTTGGTGTTTGATGAATACGGACAAGCTTTTATAGTGATTTTTCTAAGTTAGAACATATTCTGTCATCTTGTACGAGATGTACAACCTATGTATGGGTCTGAAATTTATTGAAAAACATGGGTATGTGAATATAGTTTATTTTGGTTTTTGTGGCATCGAATTTCGTTGTATATTTAAAAGTTATGACATTTTTACTAAAACATATTTTTTTCCTATGTTTTCTGAACGTTACAGTCATTTTATGCTATTTAGTATGACCTATACAAACTAAATTAGGGTTGTAAATTAATTGAATAGTGTGGATATGTGAATATAATTTATTTTTCATTTTGTTTTGAGGGATTTATTGTATTTTTCCTAAAAACTACTAAAACCCTAGCTAGGGCAGGCAATGAACCTTCAAAATGTGATATATTGAGTTTAAGCCATGGAAAATAATGAAACATTCTCCAAAATTATGTTTGAGGTGTTCTTTGATTTGGAAAAGGTTTTATTTTCTAATATGCACACATATGGAAGATTTCTTGGATAGTTTGATGTCCCATGGTGCAAAAATAGTGTAAAACCCTCATTGGGTTGTTGGCATATGGCTAAGGAGTTTTTCTTATAGGTATTGTTATTGATGGAAACCCAATTCATGCAACCCAAGTCTTGCATTTGAATGAGTAGCACTATTTTTGGTTCCTACTAGCAGAATAGAGCAAAGAACAAGAGATCTCATTAAAGGTATAAAATTTGGTTTAATCATCTCACCGGACAAGTATTCTAGGTTATGAACCCTTGAAGAAGGTTTACAGAGGCTTGCAGCATCTTATTTTTGATACACACTCACTGATAAGCAATCTAGGAGGTACGGTGCATTAATCTGTCAAATATCTACGCTAGAAGGCCAACTTGGAAAAGACAGAATTCGCGAATGTATAAGATGAAATTAATTATAAGTTTCAATGTTGGATTAAGTGTTGTATGGGTCCTCTCTTGGTCTTAACCAATTTTGGAGGATGCGCATAATGGTTTAGTGATGGATCTAGCCGACAAGTTATAAATATATTGAACCGTATGAAGCCAACTATTGGATGAACTAATCCTTGATTGTGGATATATATAAGGGATTGCTTTCATCATTTGGAGTAGGGGTGTGTGAAGTGTATGTAAGATAGAAGTGGTATTCTATGAATTGTGAGTCATTGTAGAGCAATAATGCATCTAATGCAAAGAGAAAAAAAGGGTAGAGCAAGGCAGAGCGAAGTAGAAAAATAGAAAGCAAATCCAAAATAAGATTCATGAGCTTCACCGAAACTGTTTCCTGGTATTGTCAGATGCTATCATCTTAGTTCATCTCTTTAGATAGTTTTAATCTGAATTTTGTAGGCAGTAAGCCTTTATCTTTGAGCAGTGAGCTCTAGGCAGTGTGCCTGAATGAAAGTGCATTCCTTTTATGATTCCTATACTTTGAGTACTCAAATTGTGGATTAATCTCCATCGTGGTTTTTCCCCTAACAGGGTTTCCACGCAAAAAATATGTGTGTCATGTTATGGATGTTTAATTTTAATGCATACATCTTTCCTTAATGAAATGATGAAATAATTTCATATTTTTAATGGATGAAACTCTTGAATATTATTGAACACTGATTCACCCCCGCTCTCTGTGTTCCCTTGAGTCCAACAATTGGTGTCAGGGCGAGTTCCTCTAGAGAAGTTTGGCACCTTGAGGTGGATCTTGGAATGTGATGGAATTTGGTAGTCTTCAACAATAACTTATGGTAGCTCTTGATGAACTTGATCATTCTAAAGTAGAAGTTTAAGAATTGAAATAAAATCTTAGAGATGTTGAGAAATTCATTTAGTCATTAAAGGATCAAATAGTCAAATCTAGGGTGAAGAGGAAAGATCTCTGTGATCAGATACATCAGAAGGAAAAGAAAGACATGGATGATGCTCACCTGAATCAAACTTTGAAGGAGATAACTGGAGAATGTGAATAGCTTGCCAAAGATGATACCAATCTGAAACATGAGATGGAATCTATGATGATAAAAATGATAAAAGAGATAGAGGAAAGGAAGAAAAGTGAAGAAAATATTGCTCAGACCCTGAAAGAGAAATCTGATGAATGTAGCAGAATAAGTGGAGAACTTACTCAATTGGAAAGTGAGCTGCAAAGAACTAGAAACAATGAAGAAGAACTTGGTAATTAGATCTTACTAATCTTAAGAATGGTCTTGGCATTGAAAATGAATTCAAAGAAAGGTTCAAGATTAGTTTAGTAAAGCTTGATGAGCTAACTCAAGGACAAAAGAGTGGAAATGATAAGAGAGGTCATGGATATGAAAAGGGAGAAAATTCTAGATCAACACAAAAGAATTTCAGACAAAACAGAAATGGAAGGTATCCGGTAAGACAACCTAATGCACAAAAAATTAATGGATATTGTTTTGCCTGTAATAAGTTCGGTCATATGGTTTCTCAGTGTAGAAGCAATATAAGGAGAAAAGATTCATCATTCTCTAGTCAGTGTTTCAATTGAAAAAAGCATGGTCATAAATCAACTGAATGCAAAAATGTGTCAACTCACTCTATTGATAAAGGAAATGTTGAATGTTATGCATGTGGGAAGTTTGGACATATTGCTAATCAATGCAGATTGAGAAGAAACCAAAGGAACATTGTGTGCTACAATTGCAACAAATATGGTCATGTTGCTAGATTATGTAGAAATAAAAACACAAACAGAAGAGGTCCGGTAAACAGAGACCAAAATATAGAGAAAAATGATAAAGAAAAGGGAAAAATTATTGGGATGAAATGAGGGATTAAATGAAGAAGACATGGGTTAAAAAAGGTGAATTTGAAGATGGTAACAGTTCCATAACGAAACCTGCTTCCGGTAATTCTTTCGGAAATTGAATTGAGGCCACTGGCCTAGGGAGAGTTTTATCAAAAATCCCTTCCTCCCCTATCTATAGATAGTACCGAAGTGAATAAAATAGTCATGAAAGTGTACTCTCAGAATGCAAAAGTTTTAATGTTCTCAGAAAAGGAAATTTAACAAACCTATAAGTTCGCAGAATTTTTTTTCTGTTACCTAAGGAAACAAAGTCTCCAATAAGTTTAGGGCAAATGCATTTATTGTGCATGTGCGAGCTATAAAAGTTAAAGTTCAAGCCATCATTTTTCACTTTGCATTATCGAAGACAAGATGAAGAGCAGTTGACAAGTGGTTTTCAAAGCAACAAAAGCGAATTCATCAGCAAATTTATCAAGTACTTCAAATCACTCTTGAATTCTTCATATAATTTGATTTATAGTTGCGAACCCTAAAAATGAAAAAAATGGAGGAAATCAAAGGATCGATCACATTGGATGATTACAATAGTGCAAAAATCAGATCTCTGAGAAATCTATTGCTTCTTGATGAATTGAAACAATTAATCGAGGCCAAGCACAAAAAAATGGATATGTGGAATGAGTTTTCATACTTCATGAATGCAAAACTTGTAAAATTCTTGCTGAACAAATTGCACGATGAGGTGTTAAATTTGGATAAAACCTACACAATCTCAAAAGAAGTGATTAAGAGATTAACTAGATTGTGCAATATCAGTGATGTTCCTAAAAAGAAATCTATCCAGAACAAGGAGGTAGAAAGCCTAACTGGGATAATTGGAGATCAAAGAGCTCTGATGATAGAAACAATCAATGATCCCGTCACAAAGTACATCGTGCATGACATAACCTATAAAATATTCTACCGAAATTGGGAAGGGGATACATCAGCTAGTGCTATATATATTGCTCATAAGATGATAATTTAAGGTCGAGATTTTGACTTATGTGGATTATTGAAAGATTAGATGTTGGAAAATGTCCAATTGAAAAAAGAATCGAGGTATCCATTCAGGTTTGGTACTCTAATTATTTGTCTAGTTATGTACTTTCTGAATTCATTACCGAAAATTGACAATGTAGAATGGACATTGGATAAACCGGTATGTACCCAAATCTACTCTTTTGCTAAGAGTCTATCTAATTGGGATTCATAATTTGAAACTTTTTGTAAGAACGTGCTTATGAAATGTGGATTAGTCATTATTTCTCCTCCGGTGAGGAAAATGGAAATTGGTTCCTCCTCCGGTAGAACTGTCAGAGGACAAAAGAGAGGTCAGGATATTATTGAATACAACCCTCCAGAAAGTAAAGTTCCCAAGATTGAAGCAAAAAGGAAAGAGAAGGAAGTTGTGGACATTCTAGATGAAGATTCTAACGAAGAGCCTGTGAATCAACTAGAAAATGATTCCAGTGCTGAAAAAGGCAGTGAAGAAGAAGAAGGTCTATCAAAAGAGAAACTTCAACAACTTATCCAAAGCGTAGGTGCTATGCAAAAGATTGCAAGGTTATGGTCAGTCAGACCATCTTATGATCAAGACTTAATTTTGGAAGTTTTGAATGCTCATATTGAGCATTGCAAGATAAGATTGGAAAGTTGAAAGGATGTTCTACCTGAAGAAATGATTGAATGTAGCAGAGAATCAATAGGCTTTGAAGATAAAGGTAGAGAAGAAGGTGAAATTATCTCACATGAAAGAGAAATTCAAGCTATGTCTTGCTAAGCTTAAAAAGAAGATGAATGAATTAGGGAAGTGTATTGAATCAACCACAAAGATCTACAACTATCGTGTCCTCTGGCCTCATGCAGTCAACAATTACAAGGAGAAGCTAGATTAGATTGAGACAAAACTAAATTACATTGGCAAAAACTTTGATATATCTTAGGATCCAGATGGAGTCATCGGAAGAATAATCTGGGAATTGCAGGCAACTCAAATAAAAATTCAACTGTCTAAGAATGTTCTTGTGGACACCTTTTGGAAGGTAAAATATTTAGTTGAGTGCAGACTGGAGCAGTTGGTGGAAATTATGAAAAATGGTGAAAAATTGGAAGGAGTAATCACAATTCCTAAATCTCTTATTGGGATTATTAACAAAACTTCCAAAAATAATAGCTTGATTATCAAGATTGGGATTGCAACTGATAGTTGGAAAAAGTTTCTTCCAGAAGTGAAGAAAAACAAGAAGTTATTTTAAAAAAAGAAAAAGAGATAAGAAGTAAAGTGATTTCAAGATTTTGAAATTTTGTTCAAAGGAGAAGAACTACACGCATATATATATGCTAAATTTATTAAAGGATTGATGATTTTGAACACGTGTTTTATCACTGCTTTGACACCTTTTTAGTCATATTTTTGGCTTATGGAATCCATGCTTTGTCATTGATATCAAAGGGGGAGAGAATGCAGTGAAAAAAATCTCATAAGTCTAAGGGGGAGAGAATATCTAAGGGGGAGAAAGTGTAGTGAAGTTTTTTCACTAAGTGTTGCCATTAATGCCAAAGGGGGAGATTGTTGGTATATGGCTAAGGATTTTTTCTTATAGGTGTTGTCATTGATGGAAACCCAAGTCTTGCATTTGAATGAGCAACACTATTTTTGGCTCTTATCGGTAGAACATAGCAAAGAATAAGAGATCCCGTTAAAGGTATAAAAGTTGGTTTAATCATCTCACCAGACAAGTATTTTGGGTTATGAACCCTTGAAGAAGGTTTTTAGAGGCTTGCAGTATCTTAGTTTTGATACACACTCACTGATAAGTGATCTAGGAGGTACGGTGCATTAATCTATCAAATATCTATGTTAGAAGGCCGAACCGACAAAGACAAAATTTGCGGATGTATAAGATGAAATTAATTATAAGTTTCATTGTTGGATTAAGTGTTGTATGGTTCATCTCTTGGTCTTAAACCAATTTTGGAGGATGCACATAATGGTTTAGTGATGGATTTGGCCGACAAGTTATAAATATCTTGATACCGTATGAAGCTGATTAATGGATGAACTAATTCTTGATTGCAGATATATATAAGGGATTTATTTCATCATTTGGAGTAGGGGTGTGTGAAGTGTATGTAAGATAGAAGTGGTATTCTATGAATTGTGAGTCATTGCAGAGCAGTAATTCAAATCTAATTCAAAGAGTAGAAAAGGGCAGAGCAGGGTAGAGCGAAGTAGAAAATAACAAGTAGATCTAGAATAAGATTCATGAGCTTCATCGAAACTGTTACCTGGCATTGTCAGATGCTATCATCTTAGTTAATCTCTTCAAATAGTTTTAATCTGAATTTTGTAGGCAGTAAGCCTTTATCTTTGAGCAGTGAGCTCTAGGCAATGTGACTGAATGCAAGTGCATTCCTTTTATGACTCCTATACTTTGAGTACTCAAATTGTGGATTAATATCCACCGTGTTTTTTCCCCTTACAGGGTTTCCACACAAAAAAAATTATGTCATGTTATGGATTTTTACTTTTAATGCATACATCTTTCCTTAATGCAATACTGAAATTATTTCATGTTTTTAATAGATGAAACTCTTGAATATTATTGAACACTAATTCACCCCCCCCTCTTTGTGTTCCCTTGATTCCATTATGGGCTTGTTAGCTAAAACCCATGCATTTTTTCTCAAAGTTTGGAAGTGGTAAATGTTGATTAGTGTTTTAGAAGTGTGTGCAGACCTATACCAAGATTTTTTGAATGAATTGAATGATTGCTTTGAGACTTATTAGGACTGTCCCAAAGAGAAAAATTATTCAAGTCAAGGTAATTGATGATGCCCAAGCGTGTTTAGGTCTATGCATGAGTCTAGACATTGTGCACTTGGTGGAAACTCCTTTGAATTGTTGGGAAAATAATCTCCAAGTATGAGTTAAGGGATTGAATATGCCTTATGGGTCTGTTGTAAGTTAGTTTCGTCCTTCCTCTACACCAAATTGGTATCAGAGCACAAAATATCTGGATGGTAGGAAGAAATAAGTAAATTCTACAAGAGGCTGCAATAGTTATGTTGTTTTGATCAGTTTGCAAGGTATGCATTGTGTGGCAAGTTGTGTGGGTGGTTCAGGTAGGAGAAGCCTAGATAGGCTTGAAGGAAGGAGAAGAGTACAAGTGATTCTCAAAAGAGAAGTTGCCAAAAGACTAAGGTGAAAAAGACTCAGGTGACGTGGAGTTGCCAAAAGATTGAGGTGAAAAAGACTCAGGTGAGGTGGAAAGATGGAATTAGATAAATTGCTTACAGTGATGAATCTTATGGAAGAGACAAGGAAAAGGAACTAGCCCAAGCCACAACAAGATGTTGAAGCAAAGATAAAAGAGATAAGAGAGAGTTTGGAAAAGTTGGACATCATACGGGAGCTATTGCAAGGAATAAGATCACATGGATTCTTTATAGAGGTTAAAAAAAAGGTGAAGTTGCCTCTTAAAAAATCATAGAAAAGAGAAGGAAGAAGCAGTAAGCTAACATATTGAGAAGGTGGTTGAAAGTATTTGACAAGCCATCCAAGGAAAGAGATGTGGAGGCAATTAAGTCTCATTGTTTTAAAATTAATGAAAGCTTTGAGTGTGTAAATGCAGGCATAAAAGTAAATAAAGAAGAAATCCTAAGTGTAGAAGATGGAATATTGTGTCATCCTAAGGAAGGTGGGATACTTGGTGAATGCATATTGAATTATGTTTTTGATAGTAAAAGGTTGATGAATAAAGAATATGTTTTTGATGTCATGCATGATGCATTGGATGATTTATTATTGGAAGAAATGGATATGAATGATGAGTTTTTTGCAGTAGTAAGACAACCTGAAAAGTTCAAAGATGAATGCAGTCCTGAAGTGCAGCAAGAAGTATTCAGTCCATATACAAAGATTGATCAAATCCTTTGGAAGGAGATGGTAGGTTTGAGAAAAGAGTGAAACTACTTTGTGTATGAAAGTCAAGAGAAATTAACAACTATGATGGAAGTGTTAGAAGATGTTATTTATCAAAGGAAACCCTTGGAGGCCAAGTTCAATCATAATTAAAAAACAACACACATGGAGGATCTCTTGGGTGTTGAAGTGAAGTGTATGGTGCAAGGAGACAAGGAGGAGACCTCAAGGTCTCAATATTTTATTTCTAATATTTCATTGGACTGTGTATGCATAGGTGTTTTCAACAAGGAGATCAAAATCATTGAGAAGTAGGCTCTTGAAAGAGGTTTAGAGGAGGATGCCAACAAAAGGATACCTTGCAAGGACGAAAGAAGAAAAGGAGCTGAGAAGTCAACCTAGAGAAAACAAGTTGAATACACACAAAAAAATCCAAGAAGACGTCAAGGAAATAGTATAAAATAATTGGAAGAATAAGAAGAAAAAAAAGACCTACACTCAAGTGGGAGTTGAGTTTTCTTCCCCTTGGGTGTATGGTGCAGGGGAACCTGAAGTTCCATTTTTGCTTTAATTTAACATTTTTAGGGTTTTTAGGTGATTAATGGGTTTAAAGGGTTAATAAGGTAATTTATGACCATTTTCAATTTATTTAATCCATTTTTGGTGAGTTATGAGGTGTGGGTTTAAAAGTTGCCAAAATTGCTCAAAATTGTCAAAGTTGCTAAAAATGGCCCTGCAAATTTTGGGCAAGTGGAATACAATCAAGGAAACATTAAAAACAAGTTGGGAAACATTTATGACTATTGGAAAAATGCATGTATGATGTGTTAATGATCGAATTCAAGAAGGGGGAGTTGATTTTTGGTGTTTTGATGAATACACACAAGCCTTTATAGTGATTTTTCTGAGTTGCAAATTTTTTTGTCATCTTGTATGGGAAGTATGACCTATGTATGTGTCTGAAAGTTATTGAAAAGAATGGGGATATGAATATAGTTTATTTTTGTTTTTGTGGAATTGAGTTTCATTACATACTTTTAAATTTATGGCATTTTTACAAAAGATTTTTTTCATGTTTTCTGAACGTTACAATCATTTTCTGCTATTTAGTACAGCCTGCATGGACTAAATGAGGGTTGAAAATCAATTAGATAGTGTGGGTATGTGAATCTAATTTATTTTGGTTTTCATTTCATCAATTTTTGTTGTGTTTTGAGGGAGTTATTGCATTTTTTTTAAAAACTACTGAAACCCTAGCTAGGGTAGGTAGTGAACCTTCAAAACGTGATATCTCGAGTTTAAAACATGGAAAAATGATGAAAAATTCTCCAAAATTATGTTTTGAGGCTTCTTTGATTTGGAAAAGGTTTGAGTTTCTGATATGCATGTATATAGAAGATTTCTTGGATAGTCTGTTGTCCCATGGTGCAAAAACAATGTAAAACCCTCATTTTGGGCTTGTTAGCTAAAACCCATGCACTGTTTCTCAAAGTTTGGAAGTGGTAAATGTTGATTAGTGTTTTAGGAAGTGTGTGAAGACATACATCAAGAGTTTTTGAATGCCTTGAAGGATTGGTTTGTCTTATTGGGACTGTCCCAAAGATACAACTTATACAAGTCAAGGTAATTGATGATGCCTAAGTGAGTTTGGGTCTATGCATGATTCTAGACATTGTGCACTTGGTGGAGCCTCCTTTGTATTGTTGGGAAAAATATCTCCAAGTATGAGTTGAGGGATTGAATATGCCTTATGGGTTTTTTGTAAGTTAGTTTCATTCTTCCTTTGCACCAAATTGGTATCATAGCACAAAAGATCTAGATGGTAGGAAGAAATAAGTAAATGCTACAAGAGAATGTAAGAGTTTTGTTGTTTTGATCAGTTTCCAAGGTATGCATTGTGTGGCAAGTTGTGTGGGTCGTTCAGGCAGGAGAAGCCTAGATAGGATTGAAGGAAGGAGAAGAGTACAAGCGATTCTCAAAAGAGAAGTTGCCAAAAGATTGAGGTGAAAAAGACTTAAGTGAGGTGGAGTTGCCAAAAGACTGAGGTGAAAATGACTCAGGTGAGGTGGAAAGATGGAATAAGAAAAATTGCTTACGGTGATGAAGCTTAGGGAAGAGATAAGGAAAAGAAACCAACCCAAGCCACAATAGGATGTTGAAGTAGAGAAAAAAGAGATAAGAGATAGTTTGGACAAGTTGGACATTATACAAAAGCTACTGTAGGGAATAAGATCACATGGATTCTTTATAGAGGTTAAGAAAAAGGTGAAGTTGCCTCTTAAAAAAATGATGGAAAAGAGATGGAAGCAACAAGAAGCTAACATATTGAGAAGGTGGTTGAAAGTACTTGACAAGCCATCCAAGGAAAGAGATGTGGAGGAAAGTAAGTCTCATTGTTTTGAAATTAATGAAAGCTTTGAGTGTGTAAATGTAGGCATAATAGTAAATGAAGAAGAAATCCTAAGTGTAGAAGATGGAATATTGTGTCATCCTAAGGAAGGTAAGATACTTGGTGAATGCATATTGAATTATGTTTTTGATAGTGAAAGGTTGATGAATAAAGAATATGTTTTTGATGATATGCATGATGCATTGGATGATTTATTATTGGAAGAAATGGATATGAATGATGAGTTGTTTGCAGTAGTAGGACAACCTGAAAATTTCAAAGATGAATGCAACCTTGAAATGCATCAGGAATTATTCAGTCCATATACAAATATTGATCAAATCCTTTAGAAGGAGATGGCAGGTTTGAAAAAAGAGGGACACTACTTTGTGTATGAAATTCAAGAGAAATTAATAACTATGATGGAAGTGTTAGAATATGCTATTTATCAAAGGAGACCCTTGGAGGTCATGTTTAGTCTTAAGTCAACAATAACACACGTGGAGGATCTCTTGGGTGTTGAAGTGAAGTGTATGGTGCAAGGAGACAAGGAGGAGACCTCAAGGTCTCAATATTTTATTTCTAATATTTCATTGGACTATGTATGTGCAGGTTTGTTTGACAATGAGATCAAAATCATTGAGAAGTAGGCTCTTGAAAGAGACCAGGTTTAGAGGAGGATGCCAAAAAAAGGATACCTTGCAAGGATGAAAGAAGAAAAGGAGCTGAGAAGTCAACCTAGAGCAAACAATTTGAAGACACCTAGACAAATCCAAGAAGACATCAAGGAAATAGTGTAGAAGAATTGCAAGAACAGGAAGAAAAAGAATACCTGCACTCAAGTGGGACTTGAGTTTTCTTCCCCTTGGGTGTATGGTGCAGGGGCACTTGAAGTTCCATGTTTGCTTTAATTTTGTATTTTTGGGTTTTTTAGGTGATTAATGGGTTTACAGGGTTAATAAGGTTTTTTATGACCATTTTCAATTTATTTAATCCATTTTTGGTGAGTTATCAGGTATGGGTTTAAAAGTTGCCAAAATTGCTCAAAATTGTCAGAGTTGCTAAAAATGGCCATGCAAATTTTGGGCAAGTGGCATAAAATAAAGGAAACATTAAAACCAAGCTGGGAAACATTTTTAACTATTGGAAAGGAATGTATAAGGTGTGTATGGTCGAATGCAAGAAGGAGTTTATTTTTGGTGTTTTGATGAATACAAGCAAGCTTTTATAGTGATTTTTCTAAGTTGCATAATTTTTTGTCATCTTGTACATGTTGTACATCCTATGTATGGGTCTAAAAGTTATTAAATAGTACGAGGATATGAATCTATTTTATTTTTGTTTTTGTGGCATCGAGTTTTGTTGCATATTTTAAAAGTTAAGGCATTTTTACTAAAACTAATTTTTTTCTTGTGTTTTCTTTAATGTTACAATCATTTTTTTGTTATTTGGTACGGATTGTACAAACTAAATGAGGGTCAAAAATCAATTGGATAGTGGGTATATGTGAATATAATTAATTTTGGTTTTCGTTTCGTTGATTTTTGTTGTTGTTTAAGGGAGTTATTGCATTTTCCCTAAGAACTGTTGAAACCCTAGCTAGGGCAGGCAATGAACCTTCAAAATGTGATATCTCGAGTTTAAACCATGGAAAAATAATGAAACCTTATCCAAAATTATTTTTTGAGGTGTTCTTTGATTTGGAAAAGGTTTGAGTTTCTGATATGCACACATATGGAAGATTTCTTAGACAGTTTTTTGTCCCATGGTGCAAAAATAGTGTGAAACCCTCATTTTGGGCTTGTTAGCTAAAACCCATGCATTGTTTCTCAAATTTTGGAATTTTTAAATGTTGGTACTATTTTAGAAGTGTGTGCAGACCTATAGCATGATTTTTTGAATGCCTTGAAGGATTGTTTTGAGTCTTATTAGGGTTGTCCCAAAGAGACAACTTATACAAGTCAAGGTAATTGATGATGCCCAAGTGATTTTGGGTCTATGCATGAGTCTAGACATTGTGCACTTGGTTGAACCTCCTTTGTATTGTTGGGAAAATGATCTCCAAGTCCAAGTTGATGGATTGAATATGCCTTATGGGTCTATTTTAAGTTAGTTTCATCCTTCCTCTGCATCCAACACTTTCATTATATCTAGGTGTTCTCTTCCTAAAAAATATTCTTGAAAGAGGTCTCATTGGAGATTTTATTTTAGAAATTGTATATTTCGAGCCATGGAGTCTTTACTAATCTTTTAATCATTGAACTCATGGATCATTTTTTTTCATTCATCTCTTTTTCCATCTTAACTAACATTAATTTTATCCATCTCCATTAAAAGCCATCAAGGCTTAATTATACTATCAACTTCATTATTGTTGAAAATTGAGGTGTTTTCTTAGATTAATACCTTGTAAAACTTTAAGATTGCTGATCTAAATAAGCTTTTCCTTTTGTTACAAATTCTTTGTGGGTGATTATCTTGATTAATCCATTTTAGTGTTGTAGAATGTAGACATAAGTTGATAGAAGAAGTAGATAGGATATTAGAAAGATTACACAAGCATATACCGTGGAGAAAACCCTTTCGAGTAAAAAAATCCACCAAGAAATGATCTATTATTCCAATCTTGAAGTAGATTACAATAGCTTCAATTCTTGCTTGAGAATGCCTCTTTTTCCTTCACCAAACTTCTTCACAACCTGCAAATAAAACTTACCCAACTCTCTTTACAACTTGTTTGAGATATATAGACTTTCTCCAACATTGTAAACTCCAAATGAGTTATACAAACAATGCTTAAGCCCTAACCCTTAAAGGTACGCCAATTTCATGCAATTGGAGATGCACCATGGAAACCAATGTCAAACCATCTACCTCTTCCATTTGGGTGTACCACACTGAAGTCACAACTGAGTCTTCATCTTGTAAGTATCTCAAGGCTTTATCCTCAAAGTTGGTGCCCACAAGAGGGCCCCACTTTGGGGATCTTCTTGAGGAGATCTATATGGAGCAACCACCTAGTTTTGTGCAAGATTATTCTCTTTTTTGTAGGCTTCATTGTTAATTGTATGGTATCAAAAAGGCTCCTTGAGCTTGGTATCAGAATATGGATAGTTTTTCTTTCTTTTGGGTACACACAATGCCATTATGATCCTATAGTTTATAGTCAAAGGCATGACGATGATCTTATTCGTGTGCTCTGTATGGATGATTTAATTCTTATAGGTATTTCTACTTCTATAATCCAGAGTACTCAACGAGCATTGATGGAGAATTTTGATATGACTAATCTTGGTCTTTTGCATTACTTCCTTGGTCTTTAGTTTCATAAGTATTTTGAGGGTATTTCCATTTTCCAGCATAAGTATGCTCTATATTTGATTTAGAGTTTTGGTATGCTGATTTAAAGCCTACACCCACACCTTTTTAGTCAAGTCTTGTACTATCTACTAGTTGTACTACTTCAATTGATCTTACCTTGTATCATTATTTGATTGGTAGTCTTTTATATTTGACACATAGTCACCCTGATATTTCCTTTATGGTTGGCCTTGTCTCTCATTTCTCTCAAGAGCCTCATAAGAGTCAATGGAAGGAAGAAAAACATATCTTGAGGTACATTTAATGAATTTCACATTTTGGAATTCATTCCACATACAAAGCTTCTCAGGTTATGGTCTTCACTAATTCCAATTGGGTTGGTGGTGTTAGTGGTTAGAATTATACTTTTGGCTTTGTCTTTTTCCTTGGTTCTAGTTCGATTGCAGGTTCATACAAGAAGTAGTTGCTATTTCCTTACCTTTGACAAAGGCCAAGTATTGAGCTGTAGTCTTAGCTAGGTAGGAGATTATTTGGCTTCGACAATTGATGATTGAGTTTGGATTTCCTTTTGATCAACCCACTACTCTTTGGTGTGAAATTTGGAATTTCATTTATATCTCATGTAACCTAGTGGAGCATCAACATACTAAGCATATTGAGATCCACATGTACTTCTTTGGGAATCTCATCTAGGATGGTGTTCTTAGCTTGGAGTACTTGCCTATAGAGTAGCAAGTTGTAGACATCTTCACTAAATATCTAGTATTACCTCATTATCTTCAGTTGCGATCGATGCTTGGTTTGAAAGAAGTTGTCTTTGGGGGGTCTTCTTGAGTCCTTCCTTATTTTTATGTTTCTTTGCAGGTTTTCTCTATTTTTGAGAGAAGTTTTTTTCTCATAGTTTTTTTCTCCTTTTTTCATTTGTGAGAGATTGTTTGTACATGGAACCTCATCAGGCCTTATTACTAGGACCCATCTTTTACATCTCTACATTGGTTTTTTCCTCCCTAAGTTGCATTTAAGGGTGAATATTGGTGTAAATAGGTATTTTACCTAGCTAGTTCATTAGTGGGTCCTATTTACATGTTAAGTCCACTTAGACCCTAAGAATATTTCTAGAAGTCTTAGTTGTCATGTTTAGATCTTATCAAGTATCTTATGACATTTAATACTTGTATCCTAGGTCATTTAATATTTTTTTGAGTTAGTTTTCTCATGTTATATGATTAAGACACATGCCATGATCTTGACTAATCATATCTCCCACCTTGCCTATATAAGGATGGGTTCTCTTACAGTTTAAACAATCATGTATCATATTTGTATTCTTGCTTGGTGGAAAAACATATTTTGTTGTTGCTTTTGTCTTATGTCTGCGGAGTTTATTTGATCTTGTAGATTAAAGTTCTTGATTATTTACTTCAACATAAACGATCATTACTTAATTTAAATTCATATATGATTTCCATTTCAACAATATATTTCTCATGAAAAAACTCCAAAACAATTAAAAATGGTAAATAATATTACACATTAAAATAAACTTTATTATATCCCACAATCTTTAAGACTTAGATTTCCTATTTTCTATAACAAGTTTTACTTTTAAAAAAATAAAAAAAATAAAATATATATATATATATATATATATATATATATATATATATATATATATATATTAAAACTCTCTTAACATTTGATTTCACTTAAAATAATGAGAAGTGTCCCACTCTTGGGAAATTATTAAATCACATAGAAAGTTTGACAACCAAAAAGGAATGGACAAAAATGTGGAGAGTGTTGAATGTATTTTGAGCCCCAAAGCATTTAAAATTAAAAATTGTTTTTTTTTCAACTTTTTTATAATTGAAAAGTAAAATATTGATGCCTTTTAAATACAAATTATATTTATAGATTTATATTATTATTTTTTTTTATATTTTTTTAATAAAATCTTTTTAGTAAGAAGTATTTAGAGAATTATATTTTTAGTTGTATTTAAAAAATAAATTTTAAAAGTTTATTATTGAATCAATTTTGTTAGTAGATTTTATAAAGTGATTTTTTTTTGATGAATTTTCCAGATATCTATATTAAAATAAATAAAGTACAAAATTCACAAAAAAGGGTTGGGTGGTAGGGAAGCACACCCCGAAAACGACATGGGCCCAGCCCAACAAAAATAACTAAAGTCACATGGGCCTAGCCCAGAAAAAAAATAGAATGAAAACTATGCAGCTAAGGCAGTGCCAGTAGATCCTCGGGGATCTTGGTCATCCAAATTTCTACCCCATACATCAGCGGGGTTAGGAGTGATGTCAAGAGGAGCACCCCAACCATCATCATTTTTATCTTCTTTTTCTTTATCCTCGTGCTGAGGCGAGATTGCAAGAGCACGCCACAGAAAGCTTTTACCAGAGGAGGGTCAACCAGAGCCAGAGTTAGGAGGAGCATCTACAGGCCACCCAGAGCCGCCACCATTGTTCCTCGGCGCACCACTAGAGTACCAACCCTGACCAGGTCGCGGCGGAGGTGAACGAGTCCATCGGGAGGCCGAGAATCCCTTCGAGGAGGAGGCTGGGAGCGAGCCCGCGTGGAATCACTCTGCTTCTGGCCCTGAGAGGGCGAGTCAGGAATCCGAGCCACAGTACAAGGGGCATTGCCCCAGTGGTCCAAGAGAACCTACAGGTGAGCCACTTCCAGTGCAACCTTGTTGGCTTGCACTTGAATCTGTAACATAACATTAGAGCATATAACAACTTTAGCATAAATAGAAACATTAATATCTATATGCGAATGAGAAAAAATACAAGCATTTCTTTCTTTCCAGATACTGAAAAAGATTTCCACTCTGAAAGTGTGCCAAATCTGGGTGAACTTAGCCAGGGTTCCAGGCGGGTCCCCCAGAAGAACCATATGCCACGAAAAGGGTTCAGGCCTAAAAGGCCGAAAGAAATCATGAATCCAAGTCCAGAACTACTGAGCTCTAGGACAAAACCAAAAAAGGTGCTTGAAGCTTTCAGGCTACCCACAAAACAGGCAGCGAGGATCGGAGACCCCCAAATGAACTAACCGAGAACCCACAGGCAAGCCTTGGAAAAGAATACACAAAGCAAAGTGGGCCAGCTTCGGATTAACAATTGCAGACCAAATGGCATCAAACCTCCTACGCCAAGTAAAGGCTAAGGAGTTAAGAAGCCACCTCTGGTTCAATGAGCTGAGCATAGGGAAATGGGGTGAAAGCCACCTGTAACCAAGCCGCGGCTTGTAGCTCCTAAGAGGAGTATCTAGAAACCATTTCCAGTCTTTCCACCAAGGTTTGTGCCCACGAATACCAACTTTGTGAAGAATCTCTGCCGGAATGGCATTCACCAAACCGTCAAAAGTAGGATGGTCCTGGTTTTGAAGGCTGTAATGAGCTTTAAAAACATCCCACTGCATAATACTCATGGTAGGCCGGTGGAAGAGCTAGTGCAGTGTCTGAATGCCCTTCTTATGAAATCGAAGAGCTTTGAGCCAAGGCGACTTGGCCAGGGGTTGACCACCAGAGATTATGCTAGTTGATGGAGAGCCCATCACGAAACCCGACACTAGCCCAACGGAGCCAGGGCTTGGCACTTTCCCAAGAATGCCAAATGCTTTTAGCCACAAAGGAGCCAATAATTTGAACCGGCTCCGTCATCACCAGCAGGGTTTGGAAGTCGATGCCTTTCTAGGCGGGTTTGTGAATGGGAAACCCAGACTGAATGTAATGTTTGAGGAGAACTTTCCAGGCTTCATCCCCAGTAAGCACACAAACGATCCATTTGACACAGAGGGCAGTTCCCTGTTGTTGAGTGGAAAGCAAGCCAAGCCCTCCCGACTCCTTGGGAAGACAACAAAATTCCCAAGCGACCCGATGAAAACCCTTATGGGTCTCAGAAGAGGCCCAAAGAAAATCATGGAGCAACTTATCGAGTCTGCTATAGGCTACTTTAGAAGGAGCCCAATAGGAAGAATAATAGACATGGGTGGTAGCCAAAACTTTAGAGCACACTTGAAATTTGCCTGCCAGTGAGAGAGGCTTGGTAATCTAATAGGCTAGCTTCTGCTCAATTCTGGAGAGCACGGCTTGCCAGAGCTCCCGGGGGGAAGCCTGGAAGGTGAACAAAATGCCCAAGAAGCGGAAGATTTTCCCTTGACCAATCCACTTCCAGTTATAGGATTGAAGCCACGCAGGAGTGAAAAGCACAGACTGTCTGTAGCACAACGTTTTGTGCCATTGAATTGCATAACCAAAAGCAAGACAAAAAGTGTCAAGGAATTCAAGGGTAGCAGTGATCGAACCTTTGTCCTCTAAGAGAGTGAGGAAGGAGTCATCAGCAAAATGCCCATTGAGAAGCTGCTCTTGAGAATCTGGGAGAGTTATTCCTTTAACACGCTATTGGGAGATAGCATTGGCCAGGAGATATCCAAAACCCTCAGCTGCCAGAACATACAATGTAGGGGCAAGAGGGCATCCCTAGCGAATAGAATGAAAGAGGCCAAAAGCAGAGGATTGGCGGCCATTAATGGAGATGCAAGCTGAGGCATCGAAAAAAAGCATGCAAACGGACTGAAGAAAATTGCCTCCAAAACCCAATGCTTGTAACATCGCAAGAATGAAAGGCCATTCAATGCGGTCATATGCTTTAGCAAAATCAATTTTGATAAACACGACTTTCTAGTTCGAACGTCGGGCCCACTCCATGCCTTCCCAAATAGCAATAATGTTGTCAAGAATGAACCTGGATTTGATGAATCCAGTCTGCTCGGGACGCGCAATCTGAGGTAGGAGGTGGCGGATTTTTAGAGCCAAGGCTTTGGCAATAATTTTATAAGAGACATTAAGAAGCGTGATGGGCCGCTAGTTACAAATATCCTCCGGATCTCCAGACTTAGGTATGAATTTAATATTGCCTTTATTTATTAAATTGCCTAAAGAATTGTTGTGAAAGGCTTCAAGATAAACATGATGAAGGTCACTCCCAATACAGTCCCAAAGCACTTTATAAAATTCACAGGGGAAACCATCAATCCCAGGAGCCTTGTCATCGGCCATGGAGGAAACAGCTTCCTTGAGATCATCAATTGTTAATAATTGATCACAAAAATTAATTTGGGCTGAAGAAAGCCTATGTGGCACAACAGCAAGGCAGCTTTGAAGGGCTTGTTGGCGCACAGGCATGGGGTCCTGAGCTGTGAAAACTTACTCATAGTGATGCACAAAATCCTAGAGAATGTCAGGTAGCTCAGAGAGCACTTGATTACCATCTTTGATGGCTTTAATGCTTGGGGAGGAGTGCCTAGCACGAAGAGCCAAAAAAAATTCTTTGGAGGAACAGTCCCCAATTTTGAGCTAGTGGAGCCGCGCCTTGATTTGAGCGCCCCTGGCAGAATAGCTATCAGCCACTTACTTCTGGTGTCTTAAGTCCGCCACCTGGACTTGATGTGACGGAGAGAAAGGACAAGCCGCTAAGGCCTCCGTAGTAGCACACAAATCAACAGTGGTGGTCTCGTAAGAGCGCCAGCGGAATAAAGCAGGCTATTGCCCATAAATGTGCAGGAAGCGTGTAGTACAAATGATAGCATCATTCCACCAAGCAATCCAACCTGTACTACCAGACGGATGACACTCTAAATTCCACATGCAAAGAATGTGGGACATGGTGGGCTTGTGACGGAGTAGAGACGTGTTCAAAAAGAATTGCGTCTTACACGTGCGAGGTTGCCAAGTATCCCACTCAATCCGAAATTGAATGGGGAAGTGATCCGAAAGGGTTACATCCACAAGCGACTTAACAAGCAAGGTAGAGCTTTTGAAAGAAAAAAAAGATTGTGCCGAGATCATGGAACGATCAAGGTGCTTAAAGACTCTGTCAACACCAGCTCTATAGTTACACCAAGTGTGCCAGAGGGAATGAGAATGACGGTAACCCAGATTGGGATCAAAAAGCCCCAATTTATTGCGCATGTAAAACCACTCTTCCCTTTCACCTACAGCCCAACGAAAAGGTACAGTGCCATTTTTATCATACGCCATTTCAACCATGTTGAAATATCCACAGAGCAACCAGGTGGCAACTGGCAAAGAGTCTGCAAGTCATCGCCAAAGCAAGCAACGCTTCACAGCATCATTAGAGGCGTAAATATTGATAATCCCAAAGGAATGATTCTCAATATATAGAAGAGTCCAGATAGCCCGTTGGGAGGGATCCACCCCATGGTCAACCACATAAGGAAGCAACCGCAGGGCCAAAAGAGTAGCCACTCCACCACGACCAACCTCATGCAAGGTACAAAACATAGTGCTGGCTAGCCAAACAGAGAGACAAGCCGAAGCAAGCAAAAAACTTGAAATTTTAACTTCTTGGAGACAAAGCACTTCAATCTATGGAAAATTCTTCAAAGTATTCCTAACAGAATACTTCCTTGAGAGGTCTGTGAGACCTCGAACATTCCATGACTGAAAATTCATGGAAAGTCTTCCATGCTTGCAAAATCCCGGTCCTCTTCACACAGGGAAGAGAAGCTATTCTTCAAAAAATCTTGCGGAACTGAACCCATTTGAATAGAGGGAGAATACCTCCACTTTTCTGGCACATATTCACCTTCTTCTGGTGGAGGAGACCGACTGCGAGAACGCCGTTGAGTCTCCACACCGGCGGATAATGTCGGTTGAGCACATAAAACTGTAGCAGCTTGGGGCACGGCCTACGGCCTGGGCTGTAAAATAGCAGAAGCCACTCCTACGGGAGTGGCCTTCCCCTTCTCTGAAGGGTTTGAAACCTGCTGGGTCAGTTTCGGGGCTTTGGGAGCTGACCCAGAACCATGTGACTTATTTTTCTGGTTGGTGACCGTGGTCCACTTTGTGTCCGCCTTAGCCGAAGGCTCTATCTGACGAGGCTTTTCAACTCTCCGCGGTTGAGAAACAGTATGAGGAACTGACAAAGGATAGTCCTTGATCTTATGATCAGCTGATTGGCACTGGTAACACGTGTTGGGAAGGTTAAAATACGTGATTTTCTGGGAGTGGCAAATATCCCCGATTTGAAGGTCAATAGTCTCTTTCAAATCCTCGGATAAATCAACTTCCACACAAACCCTCTTCTGAGGACGGGCTTGAAAGAACTTATCAGGTTCAATGCAAACAACCTTCCCCAGAGAGGAAGTAATATGGTGCAAGAAGGGCACACATGGCAAGGGCAACCCAGGAAACTCAATCCAGACCAACACACACATTTTGGTGTCCTTGGAGACAGCAAAGTCCCGAGTCCAGGATGGAAAACCAATAAGGAGGAACGGACATACCAGGGTCCATGACCCAGAATAGCTTGGACATGGTTTACTTCCGCAAAGTGAAACAAGAAAAAACCCTTGGTCAGATTTTGGACCATATCAAGGCGGACCCCATGAGGGACCTAGGCCTTGTTAACCCAATCTTTTAGCACACTTTCAGGGGGAGTCCTTCCAACAAAATAACCCACAAGGGTGTGTTTTTCAAGCCATTGACATGTAGAATCAAAATCAGGTAAAGGTAAAACTACATCAGCAGGAGCGTCAGAATGCTTACCTCATGAAAGACTTTCAGAACAAATTTCTAAGGGCGTTTGTTCGGTGGGGGAGCCATTAAGCTATGCCATCGAACTGCTAACACCAGCAAGAATGGCCGGGTTAGAGCTGGTTGAAGGCATAATAAACCCCTAAAACCGCAGTAAATGCGGTCGTACGCAATGGAGGAACCAAAATCCTGCGCAATAAGCGTAGTATGACGTAGGAGGGGCCACGAATGACCTCAGAAAACTCAAAACCCTAGCAGAGCTCATCTATAAAGTGATTTTGATCAAATGTTAATTCTAATATGTCACTATCTAGTATAGGTGTCTTTTTTTGTTTTTATACAATTACATTTTTTGACAATATTTATGTTGACTATTTATTATTTACATCAAAATACAAATTTTACTATTTCATTTACTTTTACCATTTTCTTAGATATTTTTTTCAAAATTTGTTTTGATGGATCAAATAGTTTTTTTTTACTTTTTATTTTTATTTTATAAAGTTGTCACTCCTATTATATTTTCATTCCTATCTTTTCTTTTGTTGGAAGGTTTTATATTGAACCCACATCATAGTTTAGCTATCTATTATGGAAGCATGAGCCTTAGATTGAAACCTCTTTTGCTGAGAGGTAAGGACTAAGGAATATTCATTTCATCAAAGTCATTTAGGACACAATCTCGACCTCATCCCTTATCTTGTTAGGGTCTTGCACTCAACCATTAACCAATAGACCAAGGGCCTATTGACACACCTACTCTTTTGATGGTCATTTCAAACAACAAATAAAGACATCATGGAGGTTATGTAATATCAACATTGATTTTTTGAAAATAGTAAATAAGAGAATGCAATATAAATATGTCATGGTCATTGATTTAATAAGAAAAAATTAAGGTTACTTAATTTACAACAAAGTTTAGTTAAAAATAATATGTTTTTTTCAATAGGAGTATTTCTTGAGAGAAAATTAATCTTTTAAGGTATAAATCTCTTATATTCATTTGCTTTAGTTATATTAAAAAGCTTGCTTTACAAAAAAAAAAAATAGCATTCTCTCTTACACACACACACATGAATGCTCTCATAGTTCACAATATGGAAAGATTCTTTTTCATATTTTTTTAAAAGCAAAAGTGACAAAACCACTAAATAATTTTATTAAATTAAAACAAAATGTTACAAAACCTGGTTCAAAAGAACATACCGACAAAAAAGAACTAGGAAGAAAACCTCTGGTTATAGCTCAATTCAAATCTTTACACTACAGAAACATCCCCCAAAAATGAAGAACCCTACATACATAACAATTTAGGAAGATGGCACGAAAACCCTTCATACAAAACAATTTTAGAAGAGTGCTTGGAAAAATTAAGCATAACAAAAAGACCTAAAAAATTGTCAACTACAACCAACACCAATAACAATACCAAAAAGACCAAAAGAAAATATAATTAAAATCAAAACAGCAAAAAAGAAAAATATAATTAAAATAATTAAAAATTCTATTTTTATAATTTGCATATTATCAATACAAAAAAAAAATTAAAATAATTAAAAAATCTTTTTTTTTTAATTAATAATAAAATAAAGTTTTCTTCACTCTTGCTTTAAATTACAATATTTATAAAAGCTTAGACAATCAAAAGACTCTAAAATATTGTTTATATTTTTTATAAATTAATAAAACAATTTTTTTTTAAAATAATAAACTTGAAAATCTTATATTTATAAATACCTTAGATATTTCATTAGTGGAAAATCCATACTTTGATTTATCAATTGAGAAACACAATAAAGAAGAGTATGGATATGATAGAAATTGGGTCCATAAAGCATTATACACAATGATTCCTTTGAATAATATCAAGATAAGATATGCTCACATTTCCTAACTTTATTGGGCTTCCATTTTGACCAATTTTTCCATGTTAGGGAATATTAAATTGGAAGATAGAGATGAATTTGATGACCCTTGGGAAGTCGAGTGGCCACATATTTTGAACGTTTTCATTAACTTTTAAAATGATGGGATTTGGACTAAGTACGAGACGCACCTTCAAATTCACAATTATCTTTGCCACGTGTCCCACTCAATGCTTTCTTGTTTATAGTATTAAAAATTTATAAGAACTAATATAGTAAAATTCATTGAGTAAAATAACTTGAGAAAAATCTAGGGAAAACAATAAAGTAAGATAGTAAAATTCATTTAGGTCATTTACCCCCCTTTTTTTTTAATTTTTTATGTTAAATCTAATGTTGTAAGAGTGATAATGAGACAATTTATTATAATAGTTATTATATAAGATGTTTTGGATTTTGTATGGAAGTTGATAAATTATTGAAATTTATTTTATTTTTATATTTATATTTATGTTTTGTATTTAAATAAGTAATTTTGAGTTTTATTTATTGTTTGTACAAGTTAGATTTATAATCATGAAAGTAATTTAAATTATTTTGGCACTTGTATAAATGATATTTTTTATTTCAAAATTTAAATTAAAAATAAGTTATTGTTTTTCTTCGAGTTGATTTGAAGCATAAAATAGTTGAATTACATGCTAAGTGGTTGTATTTAAGGATAAACCATAATTCAATTCAAACGTTTTGGTGAATGTATGGACTGAACACCTTCTTACACACTTCACATTTTTTTTTAAATCATATAGTGAAATCAACACCACATCAACATTTTAGGACATATTGCACCACTACTTGTTATCTCCAATTTTGTTCAAAGTGATTGACTCAATATCTTTATAAGGGCTTGACCTAAAAGAGTCAACTTTCCTTGTCATGTACAAACTCTCGACAACTAGTTTTTAAATTGTTAATTTTCTAGATTGAAACTATGTACATTTTTGTGAATCAAAGTTCCAGATCAAACTCCATGATCCATAACAATGCACACAATTTCAATATAGAAAGTTAACAATTCATTATCATGGACTATTGAATCTTAATGTTGTTAACTAGTTTTTATATGAAGATCATATTTAGAACTTCAAGGTGAGTTGAAAGCAAAGTTTTAGAATATATTGGAGATCAAACCTACAAGCCTAGTTTAGATCTATAATTGTACAAAATGACTAAAAAGAGCATATAAGTTTTACATATTTTAATGCATTCATTTAGAAAGCCCTACTTTTTGTGCAACATTGACAAATCACTTTGAGATACCTAACAAAGTCATATTCCACATCAATCGAGTGCTAAGCACTTGCATTTATTATTTAAAATATTGAACATTTATTTCAACATGTTTATGATTTCCAACTCTTATTCTGAGGACATCTATTGTTAAAGATGATTAATTAATTTATCCTTAGAGATTTGCGTAAAGAATTATTTTATTCTTTTCATTTTAGTGAGCCTAACATTCAAACCTCTAGGAATTTTTACCTTTTTTATACTACTAATTTTTAGATTTGATATCTTCTTTTCTGTATAATTTTTTCAATTTTTTTACAATTTGGATCCACCCTACCTTATGCTTCATTGACCTATTTTAACTAGGGTTTGGGATTTCATTATTTTAGATATCTTTGATGCCTACCCTCCCACCCTTCAAATTTAGAGTTTTCTTTCAATTTTTAGATATATTGTTTTATAATATCATATTAGATCTAACTTTTATCATGGATCTCTCCTCACGTTTTGATGATGATTATGCTTATTTCTCTCATGGTGATGTCTTAAGTTATGATTGTATTTCTATGTTGATTACTCTTCTCATGTATCATGTAGTATTCCATGTTAGGGGTATGCATTTCATGATACCTATATATTTTCTAACACTAATTAGGATGGTCTCCCTTGTGTTACATTGATTTATCTTTTTCGTGGCCAACATGGGGATGTCATAGGGACTCATCCTTGAATTTGTGCAATCTTATTTATTTTTGTTCTCTTCCATCCTCTAATGATGATAACATATATTTATATTTTATGTGATGAGGATACACCTTCCTTTGCTAAATATGATGTTACTAAACCTTGTGATGTTGGCCCCACCTTTATATCATTTTGTTCATGGTCCCTTGATGTTGTATCTTATGAGGAGTCTAGAGAGAGTTTTTGGCGTGAAATACATTTTGTATTCATAATTCCATTGTTCCTCATGATGATATTGAAACGTAGAAAAATGTGATCCTTAGTCTTAAGTGCTTAGAACAATAGGATTCAAGGCATTTTCCTAGGGTTTCATTGAGATGGAAATCAACAACGTGTATAGATTGACTTTCAACCATGAAGGTGAGCCAATCAAAATTGGATATCCACCAATTTAGGGATGGGAATGGATTGGAATAATTTTCCATTAGTTAACCCAATTAGACTATGTGCCCTAATGTGAAAAATGCAAGATCCCAACAATGCACAGACTAAAACAATAGTTTGTAGGCAGATCTGGGAAGTGTAGAGGACTATATACCTGCCTAGAAAAATTGGTTTCGATGTGCATAGGAGGACATATATTCCCAAGGGTGCATGATTCCTTATAAGGGCATCCTTCTCAACTTTTTATGTCCTTT
>CM021100.1:149530364-149576690 GCA_007115665.2 Sequoiadendron giganteum | reverse complement strand
ATTATGATTTATATTTTAAATTGGAATGGTGTAGGGTTGAGAGAGAGAGGGGGTGTTGAGGGAGTGAAGAGTAGAGGGTAAGAGAGGGATTAAGAGGTATAGGGTTTGAGGGATTAAGGTTTAAGGAGTTTAGGGTTGAAACGATTAAGAGGGTATAGGGGTTGAGGGATTAGGGTTTAAGGGTTGAGGTTGAGGTTGAGGCATTAAGAGGGTATAGGGTTTAGAGGATTAGGGGTTGAAAGTTAGGGTTTAAGTTGAGGTTTGAGGGTTGAGAGTATTAAGAGAATTTATATAGGGGAGGTTGAGGGATTAGAAGTTTAGGGTTGGGGTTGAGGGTTGAAAGATTAAGAGGGTATAGGGTTTGAGGGATTAGGATTTAAGGGTTGAGGTTGAGGTTGAGGTTGAAGTTAATGGTATAGGGTTGAGGGATTAGGGTTTAGGGTTGAGGGTTGAGGGTGAGGGAGTAAGAGGTATATGGGTTAAGGATTAGGTTTAGGGTTGAGGGTTGAGGGTTGAGGATTAGGGTTTAGGGTTGAGGGTTGAGGATTAAGAGGTATGGGAGTTGAGGGATTAGGGTTTAGGGTTAAGGGTTGAGGGTTGAGGGATTAAGAGGGTATAGGGGTTGAGGGATTAGGGTTTATGGTTTGAGGGTTGAGGGTTAAGGGATTAAGAGGGTATAGGGGTTGAGGTATTAGGGTTTAAGGGTTGAGGGTTAAGGGTTGAGGGATTAAGATCGTATAGGGGTTGAGGGATTAGGGTTTAAGGGTAGAGGTTTGAGGGTTGAGGGATTAAGAGGGTATGGGGATTGAGGGATTAGGGGTTAAGGGTAGAGGGTTGAGGGTTGAGGGTTGAGGGTTGAGGGATTAAGAGGGTATGGGGGTTGAGGGATTAGGGTTTAAGGGTAGAGGGTTGAGGTTGGGGTTGGGGGATTAAGAGGGTATGGGGTTGAGGGATTAGGGTTTAGGGTTAAGGGTTGAGGTTGAAGTTAAGAGAATTTATAGTGGTTGAGGATTAGAGGTTTTAAAGGGTATAGGGTTGAGGGATTAATAAGAATTATAGGGGTTGAGGATTAGGGTTTAAGGGTTGGGGAGTTGAGGGTTGAGGGATTAAGAGGGTATAGGGGTTGAGGATTAGGGTTTAGGGTTGAGGGTTGAGGGTTGAGGGATTAAGAGGGTATAGGGGTTGAGGGATTAGGGTTTAAGGGTTGAGGGATTAAGAGGGTATAGGGGTTGAGGGATTAGAGTTTTAAGGGTTGAGGCATTAAGAGCGTATAAGGGTTGAGGGATTAGGGTTTAAGGGTTGAGGGTTGAGGGATTAAGAGTGTATAAGATTTAAGGGTACAGGGTTGAGGGTTGATGGATTAAGAGGTTATGGGGGTTGAGGGATTAGGGTTTAATGGTTAAGGGTTGAGGATTGAGGGATTAAGAGGGTATAGGGGTTGAGGGATTAGGGTTTAAGGGTTGAGGGATTAAGAGTGTATAGGGGTTGATGGATTAGGGTTTAAGGGTTGAGGGTTGATTGATTAAGAGGGTATAGGGGTTCAGGGATTAGGGTTTAAGGGTTGAGGGTTGAGTGATTAAGATGGTATAGGGGTTGAGGGATTAGGGTTTAAGGGTTGAGGGTTGAGGGTTGAGGGATTAAGAGGGTATAGGGGTTGAGGGATTAGGGTTTAAGGGTAGAGAGTAGAGGGTTTGAGTGACTAAGATGGTATAGGGGTTGAGGGATTAGGGTTTAGGTATTAAGGGTTAAGGGTGGAGGGTTTAGCATTTAGGGATTATGATTTACAATTTAAGGGTAGATGGTGTAGGGTTGAGAGAGAGAGAGAGGGGGTTGAGGGTAGAGGGTAGAGGGTTAAGGGTTTAAGGGTTTAAGGGTTAATGGTATAGGTTTTATAGTTTAAGGGTCCCACTCCCTCTATTAGGTCTTCCCCCCACCATAACTAAATAAATCTCTCCCTCTCAAGTCTCTCTCTCGAGTCTCACTCCCTCCCATGCTACCTAGACTAATATGTGTCACTCCAATGCCCTCTCTCACAATCCCTCTCTATTAGGCCTCACTTACCTCCCACCCTACCTAGATGAATATATTTCACTCCAACCCCCTCTCTCTCTCTCTCTCTCTCTCTCTCTCTCTCTCTCTCTCTCTCTCTCTCTCTCTCTCTCTCGGGTCTCATCCCTGTCAACCCCTCTTTCATTGTCAAGTATTTTCCCCCATTGTAACTAGATAACTCTTTATCCCTCTCAAGTCTCTATCGCTCTTAGGTCTTAGTCGCTACCATACTACCTAGACTAATCTCTCTCACTCCTATCACCTCTCTCTCTATATCGAGTGTCACTCCCTTTGTCTGTATGGAATCTCTCCCTTTCAAAACAACACATTTTGCGCTCTCCAAATTTGGCGAGCGCCAAATGTGTTTTACCTTGAAACAGTAAAATACAAGTTGACCCCATGATTCAAGCCCACATGCTTTTGTATTTTTCTAGTTCAATGCTTTATCCGATTTAGAAAGGCCTTTTTTTATGCAGTTGACTTCATGTTGTACCAATATATGCTTGATCCATCACCTTTTTACCACCAATATGTATGGTAGACAATGTAGAAGAAGACATTTTGAAGTTTCTACATCATTTTACATTATTTGAGGTAATATATTCATTTTGGTAATATTGAAATGTTTATATTTAGTATATTTGTTTGTTTTTGACAATATAAACTAAATTTCTTTAATGATTTTATTAATCATAACAATTGGACATAGAATTCAACACTGAATTAGATGAGATTTGCATTAAAAAGTTTAATTTTTATGAGTTTGAAGAACAAAAAAATGAAAAACATGACATTTACTTAACACAAAATTACTAATGAATTCTATTTGCATTGCTTATATAGTAGTCCATTTCCAGCATGGCTAGTGGAATTCACTCTATTTCATTTTATTTTCAACTAATTTGGGAAACCTGATAGCTTTCATCAATGTTAATGCAATTTTCCATTAATTTTTTTGTTCCATAAAAAATTCACCTTCATCACATGTGCTTAGATAAATTCAAGTGAGTTGACATAGTTTTTAATGCAATTTTCCATTCATTCATACCATTTACCTTTCTAATAAATAAATAAATGGAAAATTTTGTGCAACTGAGAATGCTTATTGTCTTTCTAAGTTACTTCATTGCCAAAGAAATAGTGAATAATTATAAGATATAGCATCACAAACCCTTCTTTGAATTCATATTCTTCATGACTTCGTTGACAATCACAAATTTTGTTTTGAGAACAATAAACACAAGATTCTCTAGTTTTCATTTAGGTGGAAACAACTTATACCCTAGGTTTGTGATGCAGAGTAGGGAGACAAAACCTTCAACAATCACAATTAGATCAGTTTCAAACAATCTTCAATCTCAAAAACCTCAATTCAATGCTCAGCTAACCAATTCACATTCACTTCCTTGTAGCATTCACAACAGAGAAAATTGTTCATATCTTATCATATCTTAGTCTCTAGAACTCTCTCTAATGCATCTAAACACTAAACCCTTGCTTTAGGCCTTTCTATTCTTGAAACAAGGAGGGTTTATTCAAAATCAACGTTCCAAGCCTTTGGTGCAGGAGCACCTTGTAAGCTCAATTTTTTCAAAAATTTCATCTTTAGTGAGCATGGTCAAATGCTAGGATTTTAGTTAATTTTGAGAATTTTGTGTTCAATAAGGTCAATTAGACCATTTTATAATGTATTTGGAGCTAAGGGAGTTCAGTTGTGTCATAGCTTGCAATTTGGCAAAATGTGGTCAGAAAAATTGCTGAAAGATACAAAATTTGTAGAGTTAGGTGCATGCAAGGTTAGGTAAGTATAATTTCAGTTTCAGGCATTTGATTATGTTATTATTAGTTCATCAATGTGAGGAGAACCTCGAGGAAGAGGTGAGAGTATGGAAAAAATGAAGAAGATCAAGAAGTATTCCCTATTTTTAGTGTAAAATTTTGAGTTTTGACTGGTAAATATGTGGTTCATGGTCTAAAAGCTATGGGAAACATTAAAGGCATGTATTAACTTTCATTTGTAGTTTATTTGATTTAATTTCATGGAGGTTTGTGAGTTTTATGATCATTTTGGTGCTAACGGGTATGAAACCTTATTTTGGGATTTTGAACACTAAAGATTGCATGTATGAACTTTTCCTTTGGTGGATACCTCTAAAAATTATTGAAATGATGTTCGACAGGTTGTTTTCCATGTTCAATAAGGATTCAAGAGTTGAAGAGTTTATGGAAGTGTTTTGTGAGTTGTTGTCCTAGTTGATTTATTGTGTGTCTTGACCAAAAATCAAGGTTTCAAATTCTTGGGTTTGATGAAATAATAGTGCTAAAGGTTGGGAGTAAGTTTTTAGAGAATTTTCAAGCTATTTTTAAAGTGTTCCAAGTATTGGTTGGGTGTGGTGTGTTGAGGAAGTATGGGTTTCAATAAACCCCTAGGGGAAACCTAGTTTGAAATAGCTTAGAGTGAGGGTTTGAAGGTTGGTACCCTATTGAACGTTCTAGTCTCTAAAATAGGTGGAATCTAAGGTTTGACAACTTAACAAAATATTTTCCATGGATATCAAGAGCTTTGAAGGTTTTTGAAGGTGCTAAAAATGCATTCTTGCTACAAAATCGTCAATATTTGAATTTGTAGCCTTTTGAAGGCAAATCCTTGAATTTGGATGTAAATGTGAAAGAATGAGGTATAAAAGGTTGTAATAGGATGAATTAAATGTGTTTGAGTGATTTAGGAGTCCTTAGGTGTCAAACTTAAAAAGTTGCAAAATTCAAGTAATGTTGTCATGTGTAAAAGGTCTAAAATGTAACTTAATGAAGATTAAAAGGTCTTAATGATTAAAAATCAGTTATGGGCATTGGAGGGACTTGGAATGCAATCAAAATATGTATAATAACCTTTAATTCCTTGAAGGAGAGGTTGTTGGTTGATTTGTAACCCATTTTTTTATCAAGAAGAATGCTATTTTCTAGAAATTTACTGGTTTCTCTCACTTTTCTTGTTGTTGTACTGCCTGTACAAACTCTAAGATGATCTGAAACCGATTGGATGTTTTATATTAATTAATTAGATTTCATTTTCACCTATCTAGAGGTTCTAACTCTTTGTATAGTTGTTAATGAATGATAGTGATGCAAGTATCATTGTCATTCATAAGTGATCGAAATTATCATACATACTATGATATTTCTAAAGGAAACATTTAAATCAAAATTATGAGCATTCATATAAATTCGGTCATTCCCATGATTTTATATTCTGCATTTTTTTGAAATCGGAATCCTCTTAAAGACACCCACCAGCATGTAGAAGGGTGTGTATGTGTTAATACATACATAACAAATAGCATTAGACTGTAGATAGCCCGCATGCAAAGGAACACGTCCTCTCAAGGGACGCATCCCTTGGAGGCGGGCCTCTCCTCTTACAAATAGGAGTTCCTTCATTGATATGCAAACATAGAAATCAGATAATGTTCTGCAATCAACACATTCACATTTAATAAGAAAATCTGGAAATCACAGAAGAAATTTTGGAAATCGTAGTTAGAAGAAATTCTGGAAATTTCATTTAACTTATAATTGTATTACTCAGAAATTCAAACTTAGTTTTGCTCTTAGATATTAGGATACTAGTTGAGAAAATATTTGATTACATTTACATGGTATTAGAGCCATGTTGTGTGAATCCAAATCAAATCTAAAACCAGATTGCTCTAAGAATTCGTATTTTCTAAAATCGAATTCACATTCTTCATAATGTCAACTATGATAAGATTTGAAGATCGTCTTGCAGGAGCAGATAACTTTACATCATGGAAATTTAGAATCATGATGATCCTAAAAGAAAATAAACTAGACTCACTTGTGAGAGAAAATAAAAGGGAACCTGAGGCTGAACCTGAGAAAAGTCAATGGATTGAAAACAATGAAAGAGCCATGAAAATACTTGTAGATGCAATGAGGGATCATATAGTGCCTATCTTAGCAAAACATGAAACAACATATGATATGTACAAATCTCTTGAGAGTACTTATGAGATCAACAACACCTATAGGACTCTAGCATTAAAACGACAAATCAACAATGCCCAAATGAACAAAGGGAAGTCCATTAATGCATACTTCATGAGGATTATTGAACTTAGGGATCAATTATCCACAACTGGATATTAGATTGACAACAAAGAATTAACCCTAATTGCACTAGGAGGCCTACCAAACTCATGAGAGTCATTTGTTCAAGGAGTAAGTGCGAGATCTAAACTCCCTAAATTTGATAGGCTAAGAACTGACTACCTTCAAGAAGAAACAAGATTCTCCTCTAAGGAAAATAAGCAGAAAAACATAGATGAAAACATTCATGTACTCAACACAACGTCTAATAAAAGGAACAAGAAAAACTCCTACAAGAAAGGATATTTTAAAAGAAAGAGAAATTCCAATGGAAAGGAATCTTTTAAAAGGAAAGACATCTCTCAAATACAATGCTTTAGATGTGAACAATATGGTCACTATGCAATGAAGTGCCCTAACAGATCTAAACAACATGCATCCTTTGCCAAAGTAGGAAAGACAAATTCAGATCATGAATCTGAAGACCTTGTGTTCTAAAAGGACAAATGGACTTAGAGTTACCCTTATGGATGGGAAAATTCTAGCATGGTCTAAAACTCAACTATTAAGAAAAACCATTGGTGTAAAATTAGGGTACCTTTTATACACCTAAGTCTAAAATAAATAAATATAAAAACCATCCCATGGAGGAACTTGTAAAGGTTGTGTCTTAGAAAAGAAAATAAAACCTTAAAAGCGTATAATAGAAACCTATATCTTAAGGAACTCTGCTGAGTGTTGGAATTAAGAGGGAGTTCACAAGTTGCTTGACCTAAAACAATTCAAGAGGGCAAGAAGTTCTATTGAGATAGAAACCTACTCCCCCTAGAGTACCTGAAGAGGAACCTGCTCCTGAGATTCAGAGGGAGCATCTTGAAGAGATGCCACATGAACTACCTTCTAATTCACATGAGGATACAAATGACATCAGTAGAAAGAGACCACTTTGGGCCAGGAAGATGATCAAAGAAGCAGAGGATCATGCAGCACCTAAAGGAACGTTCAGGGAGAGTAAAAGACCCAAACGGTTCTCTAGCTATGTTGCTTTAATGAACAACATCATAAAATATGAACCCACCAGTGTTACAGAAGCCTTCATACATCAGGCTTGGAAGGATGCAATGATGGAGGAATATCAATCCATCCTCAAGAATGATGTATGGGACATAGTGCCTAGACCAAAAGAGAAATTTGTTGTCTCTTCTAAATAGCTCTTCAAAATCAAGCATGCTACTGATGGCAGTATAGAAAAACATAAAGCACATTTTGTGGCTAGAGTTTTTTCACAAAAGGAAGGCATTGATTATGAAGAAACATTTGCACCTGTTGCCCGTTATACATCAATAAGAATAGTGTTAGCCATTGTAGCAACTAAAGGTTGGAAGGTCCACCAAATGGATGTGAAAACTGCCTTCCTAAATGGAACCATTGAAGAGGAAGTCTACCTAGAACAGCTTGAAGGTTTTGTGATACATAAATTTAACTCACATGTGTGCAGGCTCAAGAAAGCTCTCTATGGACTTAAACAAGCTCCCAGGGTCTGGTATGAAAGAATTGACAGCTATCTGTTGGGATTAGGATTTTCCAAGAATGATGCTGACTCCAATCTATACTTCAAGGTAATCAAAGGTGATATGCTTATAATTATTTTATGTGTTGATGACCTACTAATAACAGGAGAAGATCACCTCATTGCTCAAGGGAAACAAGATCTAATCCCTGAATTTGACATGAAAGACTTGGGTATTCTTCACTACTTCCTCAGTTTGGAAGTATGGCAGAAATCAGAAGGTATTATACTAAATCAAGGGAAGTATACTATTGACATTCTAAAAAGATTTGGAATGCTGGACTGTAGACTGATGTCCACACCCATGGAAACCAACCTTCACAAATTGAAAGAAGCAGCAACAAAATCCAAATGTGCAGATCCGACCCTTTACAGACAGATGATTGGATCCTTGATGTATCTAGTTAACACCAGACCTGATATTTGCTATGTTGTAAATGCCCTCAGCCAGTTCATGTGTGAACCCAAGGAAATTCACTTGATGGCTGTAAAAAATATTTTTAGATATCTTCAAGGCACCAGTGGATATGGGCTTCATTACAAGAATGATCCACTAGATCTACATGGGTACTTAGATTCAGATTGGGCTAGAAGTGTAACTGATCAAAAAGGCAATTCAGGATGTTTTAGTTTGGGATCGGCTATGATCTCCTAGATTTGTAGAAAACAATCGTCAATTGCACAGAGCTCAACAGAAGCTGAATATATTGCAGCCTCAATAGGTGCAAGAGAAGTAGTGTGGCTTCAAAAATTGGTTGTGGGACTCTTTGGTGAGCCCTTGAATCCTACAGTTATTCATTGTGATAATCAAAGTTGTATAAAGCTCTCTGTGAATCCTGTCTTTCATGGCAAATCTAAACACATTGAGATCCCCTATCATTATGTGAGAGATATGGTGGAAAGGAAAGTGATTCAATTGGAGTATATTTGTACAAATGACCAAACTATAGACATTCTCACCAAGCCTCTCTCCCGGATCAAGGTAGAGCACTTCAGGAAGAAACTTGGTATGGTTAAAATGTAATTTGTTATTTATGTTTGAAATACAAATTGTTTAGAAATTGTACTAATATATAAAGATGTTTAATGTGTAAACTCTTTTGTCATGTGTGTGACTCCATGACTTTATGGGCCTACTCCCCTTGTGTACATTATCAAAAGGTGACGATCTTTCTGATAATGAACACTTGTATTTGACATTGTAAAGTGACGACTTTACAATGATGAACTATCATGATAGATATCATATGACTTGATATCTGTGGACATGTCATGATAGTATCTCTTAGATACCTTGATGGATATCATTTGACTTGATATCTAAAGATCGTTGTGATCTATAAAATGATAATCATGGTGGATGATTATATCCATGGATATGCCATGAATTATGATAGACATCATGAGACTTGATGTCACCGCACATACCATAATGAAGATGTATATGAAGAATGTCATGTGACTTGACACTTTCAGAAGCATATCATATCTTCTGATATCACGAGTTAGGTGATATCACTTTTGGAAGTTATTCTTCCTAGTTAAAGAGGGAGTGTTGAAATGATGAAAATGTGTTATGAAGAATGTCATGTGACTTGACAACTTTGAGAAAACATATCATATCACATGTGAAGGTGATATATTGACTTATTTGACTTGAAATATCTTCCCTAGGTAAGAGGGAGTGTTAATGAATGATAGCTTCGGTCAGATATGAATGACAGTGATGCAAGTATCATTGTCATTCATAAGTGATCGAAATTATCATACATACTATGATATTTCTAAAGGAAACATTTAAATCAAAATTATGAGCATTCATATAAATTTGATCATTCCTGTGATTTTATATTCTGCATTTGTTTGAAATTGGAATCCTCTTAAAGACACCCGCCAGCATGTAGAAGGGTGTGTATGTGTTAATACATACATAACAAATAGCATTAGATTGTAGACATCCCGCATGCAAAGGGATGCATCCCTTGGAGGCAGGCCTCTTCTCTTACAAATAGGAGTTCCTTCATTGATATGCAAACATAGAAATCAGATAATGTTCTGCAATCAGCACATTCACATTTAATAAGAAAATCTGGAAATCGCAGTTAGAAGAAATTTTGGAAATCGCAGTTAGAAGAAATTCTGGAAATTTCATTTAACTTATAATTGTATTACTCAGAAATTCAAACTTAGTTTTTCTCTTAGATATTAGGATACTAGTTGAAAAAATATTTGATTACATTTACAATAGCAAAATTTATCTTGTTTTTATTGTTGCTACCTACTTTCACAGTGTTCTTGGATTGAAGGGTTTCATGATGTAATTCGACCCATTCCACATTTGGTGCCTACTGTAACTTATGGAATGGGTCCTCTAACTTTTAAAATACATGCCTAACCTATTTAGAATGTTGTGGGGTCAAGGTTGGGTGTTTGGGATGATGTTCTAGGATTGTAGCAAGATATTTTCATGGTGAAAATGAGGGCTTCAAGTGATGTTTTGACAAAATGTGGGAAGGAATGTTCATATAATGTATTATTCACCATGTAAAAGGTCTAGTAAGTGTGCTTGGTGCTTTGTATGGGTGTGGAAGGTCTGGGAGATAGGAGTTTCATTAAAACCCCAAGTATTTTGCTTGAAATTTAGGGTTTGGTGTATTAGGGGTCTAGAGGTCTTCAACTTGGAAACAAATTAGGAAATTGGAGGTTTTGACACATAAAATTCTACTGTTTGAGGATTTTTTGTGAATATCTAGTGTTTAAAAGTTACTCTCTTTGTAAATTAGGCCAATTGAATAGCCTTTTCCAAGGTGGGTCTATTGGAAGTCAATGTTGATCCAAAGGAGTAGATGTTGGGGTTTAGCTATATTTTATAACTTGAAAATGGGTATCTTAATCATCCTTGAGTTTTTCAAGTGTTTTTGAAAATATTAGTGAAAAGGCCCTTGAACCGGGTTACCTATGCTACAAGGGAAAGCTTGGTAGAAATTGGGATTTTCAGTTGAACGTCTTATTTTTCTTTGGAATCTAATTGATTCTCATTGATTTGGTGTATTGAATGGTTCCCACCCCTCTCTGCATCAAAAATTGTGTTTCTCGGTAAGTTAAGTGATCAAGTTGTGTTTGGTTTATTATTTTAATCTTGTTAGATGCCTTAATAGGCTCATGCAAAGCCCTTATACCTTAGTGTGGATTGGAGTCCTTGGAAGCCTATTTCCTTTGATAAAATGCTTTGGTGTGTTCCATATTTAATCCAATGTAATCATCGATATTAATATTTTCATAAAATGCATTACTTACTTTTGTTCTATGTGTGTTTGTGAACATGTACCATTGAACGTCATGCCAAGGAAACGACCGAAGCCTCTAACACCAGAAGAATGTGCAGTTAAAAATGCAAGGAGAAGAGAATCAAAAAATTTAGCTTGTGAAGCAAAGGAATTGCAACCCATACAACCAAAATTCCCATGCAATCTAAGAGATGTGTCAAATTGGAAAAACAAAGGGCACGAATGAGGAAAGTTCGTGGAAGGACAGGAATGGATACCAAAGTTGGGGGCACATCATCAATAATAGGCAAAGCTCAATACACATCTCCAGTTGAAGACACATCGACAACAACATTTGATTTTCCAAGTACATTGGGAATCATATCTCCAATTGAAGATACACCATCAACAACATTGTGTTTTGAAAGTACATCAGCAAACACATCTCTATTTCAAGGCACTCCACAAATGACATCTCAAGTTGGAGGTACAACATCGTTTACATGTCAATCTCAAGGTATGTCATCAATTGCACCTCTGATTGAAGGTACGTGATCTATCCCTGATGTTGTTAACCTTCCCAATGTTGACACAAATTTACATTTGAGAACTCCTCCTAGAGTTTTGCATAGAAAACCTACATTTTTTATTAATATTGATTCCATTGTTTTGAAATGGATTCCTAATAAGATTCCTTAACCTACATGTCAAATATATGCATAGAGGATATGGAGTTTTTTTTTGCGAAGCTAAGTGAGGGTGGAAGATGCCAACTATTTGTTGAAATGATGAGGCAACTCAAATTTAGGCCCACCATGAAGGCTCTTGGGATAATATTTTTGAATGACTCAAGTGAAAATTCCATTGTAAAGAACTTTATGAGTGCATACGAGAGTGTGGGGTTTACCTCATGCACGAAGGATAGTTGTGCCACATGATGTGTGATGACAACAACATTGTTAAGCAGTCAAAAAAGGAACACATTGAACCTTAAAAAGGAAAGTAAGTCTTTGAAAATAAGTAGATCATCTATAATGAGAGCCAAAGGAAGGTGTGAAAGATTGGAGGATCCAAATAACAATGAGTTATGGGCATTCTCGGGTAGAGTGCCATGAAAAGATACAAGAATTTCTCAAGACTTGAGATCTTTAATTGTGAACTATTGGAAGGATAACACAAGGACCTCTCCTAATCTAAGATATGTTGTAAGAAGGAGAATTGGTAGTAAAATCCATGAGCCACATCCAATGTATTATTTGGATACCACTCAAACCCAATTTTTTGTTGATTTTGTACAGAAGTTTCCTGAAAGTTAAAATATGTCAAAGGTATTTTGAAATGCTAAAGCCTTTTTTATCTCAAAATAAATCACACACGCACTACTTGTTGTTGTAGGGTTCATATTGAGTTTTCTAACCATTATGATGTTTATTGACGTATATGTGTAGATATGCATACTTACAATGTTTTGCAAGACTGTAACATAATGCCTCCACCTAAATCGTCAAGGAAATTTTTGTCTTCCATTTTATGTGAAAGAGAGGATGATCGATTTTTTTACAAGAAGTCATGTTTGGATGGCACATGTGATCATTATGGTGGCATGCAACATTTACCAATTTTACAACACATGGCTAGTACACACATAATTGGAGACAAAATTATGGAATTTGGAAAATATAAGACAATGGCATACAATCTAATAGATGGGAAAGAAGCAAAGAAGTGTGAATTGGTCAGTGATAAGATTCCAGTGTATTAGTTTATGGGCATTTTCCGTGATCAGGTGGTCTATGAGTATGCAAGGAATACACACAGAGCACAATGGTTGGACTCACAGTTCAAGTTATGCAAGGACACATTTCCACTTCGCCATATCATTTCAGTTGTCGACTACACTGAGAACTACACACTACAACCACAAAACGAGGTGCAATCACAGTACTACAAATCCACACAGGTTGCTATATTTGTGCATATAACATTCATTCATGCAAATGATAGTACAGAGGAAAATAGGAAATTATTGAAGGAGTATCACTTTTACATAAGTGATGATTGCACACATTCTACAGATTTTGTGCAAGGTTACTTTCATATGTTCTATGTTGATCTAGCTAGCAGGGGCATATCATTTAGTTAGCATATCATATGGTCAGATAATTGTACATTGCAATTCAAGAATGCTAGAATGTTTTATTGGTTGAGCAAGATGCATAGGATCAATGGTGTTCAACATATGTCGAACTTCTCAGAGGTTGGGCATGGAAAGGGGGAGCATGATGGAGCAGGTGCATGTATCAAAAGATCCCTAGCACGAGAAGAGTTAAATTACATAGATAGTGTAAAGTTGATAGATGCAAGATCAATTGTCCAGTGGTGCAATGGGTCCAGGTAGTGAAGGTAATTATTTAGTTCATAGATTTTTTTCATTTAGTAGATGATACTAACATTGCAAAATATGAGGATTGTTGTACACTAACAGGGTTGAGTGAGCTACACTCTTTTAGAATCTCCAATGCAGGTACATGGACTATCCATACGTAGAAGATGGCATGCTTTTGTTCTGAATGTACACTTCAAGCATGGAGTGATCATGAGTCAACAAAGTGGGTTGACGAATGGTTTGTAAGAATTCTAACCCCACTTGACACTTATCAGCTCCGAATGGCTCTACAAATCACAAAGATTCAATCATCCATTGACTTTGATCATGTATCGGACCTACTAGAACTAGGTAATATATCTTACAGGTTTTATTATGTTTCTTAGTAAATACATCTAACAAGATGAACATATCAATGCAAGGCACATTTATGTGGTGATTGTAGATGAAGATAATGAAGAGGGTACAAATTATTAACTATGTCATTGTATCGAGGCCAAAAAGAAATTGGAGGCCCCAGTTATAGACAAAGAAAACATAGAATATCCTACAAGTTCGGTGGTTGTTATTGGAACATGACTTCAAAGGTATCCAATTAAGAATGTTGTAGTTTGGTTTTTTGAGGACTTTGACACGCATCAGAAGATTCTTCACTACTCAAACCTTGTCGTTTCCACCAACGTTCATTTGATCAAATATAAGGGCAGACCTACGAACAAGAACTTGTGGAAAGTGTGCAAGTCTGACCATGAGGCAATACTTGACACAATAAAGAGTAGAGAAGACCCAGATGGTTCCCTGGATTGATTTTTAAGTATGCACGTTGAATTTGTAAAGTCATTTTATTGATCATTACTTTCTTTCAAGCATTTAAGTTTGATTGTATAAGGGTTAGCGAAATTGCATTAATGTAGATATGCAAAATGATGGTTATATGTTGATCTCTATTGAGCACCTTTAAGTTGGTATTCTGATCAATAATAGGGAGTTAACCAATTACAAACACAATTTCATCCAACTCAAACCAACATTTTTCCATAACAACTCTTTTTCATCAACTCTTCACTATTTCAACCTAGTTTCCTTGTACGTGTCCAAACACCAAAACCAGGGTATAACTATCAACCCTCATAAAAAACACACAAACCATTTAGGGTTTCAGATACCCATTATGCTCATTCCAAACATATCTCAAATGGGCATATCACTCTTTTGGACCAACACCTTGCAATCAGGATTTTTCACCATTTTAAACCCCCTTATAGGTCACTTTTCCAAAGGACCTATACCTTAAAAATTATTTTCACCCAAATTTCGATTGGGAAGCACTCACCAATGAATAAAACCCCAAATTCCACAATTACTTTGTAGAGAGACATTTCCCAAACCACCCTACCATGATACTCTCATTTATTACTCTTTACATGGGGGTTTATTGAAAAACAATCTTCCAGGGATTTCCTAACCCAACCAATACCTCCAACACTTCATAAAAGACCTACACAAACTCAAAAGGATAGAATATCTTTGTTGCCCCCAAGTTTCCTATCATTTGCCCACTCAATTTCACCTAGATTAGGTCACTTTTTCAAAGGGACTCTACTTTAAGCTTTCCCTTTCACTCAAAAAACAATTGGACAGCCTTCTACATGTGTTCAAACCAAAGAATCCACCATTTACCCTCAAACAATTCTAATTCCAAGCATTGAATCACAAAACCCTCCTTTTAAGCCAAATAACATAGGGCTTATTGAAAATCACACATCCAACCCTCACCAAAACTTGCCAATACCTCAAACAGGTCTAAATACCTTTTCCCAAACTTAATTCATCAATAAATAATGTTGCACAACCTTTTTACATACTTTACTATCTCAAAACCTCACTATTTCACTTCAAAAACATAAATTTTCACTCTAGGGCTTCATGCCCAACAGAACACTCGACCTCCCCTGCACAAATTCCACATTCCCACACTAGTTTATTGATTTTTTAGACCCATTCGTCAAGTTAGAATGGCCACAATGAGAGAAATGGGTTAGTTTACCATATTAAATGACTTTCAAACCTTACTTGACAACATCTTGACTCATTCATCCTAACTAGACTCAACTCAGAAAATGGAGGACAATGTGCTCTGCACCATATTCCCTATTAGTGTTTAATGTCATATGAATTTATGACTTTCATTGATCCTTTTCTGATTGTGACTGTAGGTAATACCGAAGTTTATCAAAGTTTAAGGGTGATCCCACAATAGTGGTTTACAATTTTTGGCCAAACTAGACACTGCAATTATTATTTTTAACTAAATCTTCATATCCGGGCACCTATAGCGGCTAAACCGTGAGGAATTTGAAGATGATGCAAACTAGAGTCTCATCACATTTTGTCTGTAGATTCTAATTTTATTTTTTTAAAAAAAAATTGGAATTAGATTGCACTTTTTTTCCATCTCCCACGAAAATTGGTTTTTTTCATAAAACAACATTTTTAAAAAGTGACGCTCACCATATACAACATAATTTTTTTTGTATGAAGGATAAAATTCTAATTTTTTCGAATTTAGATTTGTAACTATGATATCTAGCACTTTCATTTGGTCTCGTAGTTTTTTATTGAATATTTTTTCCTTAATCAAGTTTCGAAGTCAAACCAATTGCAATTCAGACATAGGCGGACTGTATACAACATAACTTTTTTTGTATGTATCAAAATTCAAAAAAGAATTTAATGGATCAAGGACATCAATACCTAGCACGAACATATTTTTTAAAATTTTATTTTGATAATTTTCTATTTTTCCACATGTGCAAAACAAAGAGCTTGATTTTTGGTGAAAAACCTATGTTTAATAAAACTAAAAAAACACATACATAATAAAACCAAAACATATTAAAATTATATTCGTTGGATAGCTCGTTCTGAGGACTGCCATATTCTAGTTGGGTCTGTGAATTCTCCTCCATTTTCATCCTCAACCCGAGCTTCAAAGGGAAAAAATCTGGAGTCTTTTTGTGTCAGAGGGTGGGAAGGTGGGAAAAAGGGGGTTCGAGCGAACCTAATGGGTTCGCTCGAACCCCCAATTGTTCGCTCGAACCATTTTTTCAGTCGAACCAGGGTTCAATCAAACCCCCTTTCCACAATGGGAAACACAGGTTCCTACATGCGCTCGAACCATGGTTTGACCAAACCCCTTTAGTGTTCATTCAAACATTGAGTTCACTCGAACCCCTCAAAATGATTTTTTTTTACATGGGTGAGGTTTTTGGAAGTTTTCCTTCCTCACTCGAATTGTAAACCACTTTTGTGGGTTCACCCTTAAGAAAAGAACAACATCGGCTGGTGGTGCAAGTGTTCAGTGGTATGAGAAACATCGGTTGTTGGTGCATTTTCTAGTTGTCAATCTTCTCTTTCTTTTCCATCTCGTACATTTATCAGATTCTTATATGCTACATGTTTTATGTTAATTATGTCAATGATATATTTAAAATTTATACGTAGGATCATCGAGAGATGAGAAAGTAGCGAAGGGCCACATCACCATTGTAGGACCTTCAATCGAACTCTTTATCTAGCATGCATGAAGGTGATAGTAAGTCTCGTCAAGTGTATGACTAACATTATTTAGTTATTGCTCTTTTAATGATTTTTATGTGAGTCTGTGTCTAAGATTGATAGGTTTTTGCAAGTTTTTTGTGGACCAAATTCCTATGAGATTGCACAACCATAGAGAGTCTACTACCCATGTGTTTCGTAGGGAGCAAAGGATGTACATGTTTTGAAGCATTTTGGATGTAAATAGCTAGGCTAGCTAAGGTGGATTGGAGAAACGAAACTGGGCAACAACTCTTTTTGTTTCTTCTTGTACAATATATTTCATGATCTATGCTGCAAATGGGAGGATTATTTCCCTACATGTATTGCTAAAAGTATTAACAATTGAGAAGATTTTCAAGATGTTCTTCCATCACTATTGTAATATTTGTCATTGACTTAGTTTATTTTTTGATATACAAAAATTATGAGAAATTAATACATGCAAATGTGTATATTCCTTAATATATGCCTCAATTAAATGTGTATATTACATTTAAAATTAGTTGTAATGCTTCATGGTTTACATTTAAAGTTGTCTTCAAGGAAAACCATGTGGATTTATGAGTAAGAATGAAATAATGTCTAATATAATTGTAGAAAGGTATATTTTATTGCCCCTACCTTGTCAATCCTACTGAATTGGCAAGCTAGTGAGTTCACTGGCTTGCCAATTCGATAGGATTGACAAGGTAGGGGCAACGTATGCCTAATAGAAATCGATGCAACCTAGGTCATCTCTAACATACCTCAATTCCACCTAAGACTCCTTTGGAGCAACTTGCTAAAAATTTGAAAACAACATTGTCCAATCGAGTTACAACATCATACAGTGGGTGGAAGGCTTAAAACACCATTTTAAATGCACTCAAACCCTTGAAATAGGGCTTATAGACCGACCTCCTACAACTGACTCCAACCAATTTTCAAACTCGTTATGGATGTTGGAGTACAAAATTGCACTTTTTTATATTGGGAAACATTAACCAGTTTGCCAAACCACCATTGGGCAACATTAAGTAGTCTGCCAAACCACCAATTCCTCCACTTTTAGGGCATGATAAGCCCTCTAACATAACAAACCCCAAAACCTTCTTCATTCACAAGTTAGGCAAGGGTTTATTGAAAAACCATATTCCAAACCTTCCCATAGCCAACCAAAGCCTGAAACACCTTCAAAAAGGTCTACACAAGCTTAAAAGTTCAAGAAATATCATTGCCCCCAAATATTTCTTCAAACCCTAGCACTAAACCACCATTTTCCACTAAAAAATGCACCATTTGACATCCAAGGCATCACCTAAAATCCCTTTATTCACCTCCCTTGCACACATGTTTTATAACCCTAACTAAGTCTTTCCATCGATTTACAGAAGCATACAATGGGTGGAAGGCTTAATATGACATTTTAATGCACTAAAAACCCTTAAAACAGGGTATATAGACCGACCCTCAGTAATTGGCTTCTAAAATGCACAAAATCACTTGAAATCCAACCAAACCAAAACTAAAACTGAGTTAAGTTTGCTGCCCACCTAATTCCATCGAAAAGAGAGCACAATCGCTCTGAGATACGTTCAACTGGCTCGATCCCTTAAAGGTCCAAAGTGAAAAAAGGCATCAATCTTTGACGGGGTATTCCTCGTAAACCATGGTGCTTATGAAATATTTGTCTGAACCTATGATATCATGTTGGGCCCCTCTACAATAACCTCTCTTGATTTTTTCTATCTCGGAAGAATTTTCCTGTGGTGTCCAATTTTCACTTGATGGAAAAAGTGTCAAATGCAAGTAGTTGAAAGTTGCAAAGTGGTGCAACTTTTGTTCTGCAGCTTGTGTGACCAAATGGAATGTTCCAACACCTTTGGTTGGGTACGTTTATGTTAGGCATGGTCTTCTTTTGAACCCAAACATGCAGAATCGCTTCGAGCTACGTTCAATTAGATCGATCCTTTAAGGGTCCAAAGTGCAAAATGGCTGCAAACTTCAGCATGTTATTACTCAAATACTGTGATGTTTAGAAAATTCTCGTATGATCCAATGAAATTGCATTGGGCCCCTGTACAATAACCTCTTTCTATTTTTTCTATCTCAGAGGCATTTTTTTGTGGTGGCGAAAAAGTTGTCAAATGCAAGTAATTGAAAGTTGCAAAGTGGTGCAACTTTCATTTTGCAGCTCATTTGACCAAATGGATTGTTCGAACACATTTGGGTGGGTACGTTTATGCTAGGCACGGTCCTCTTTCACACCCAAACATGCGAAATCACTCTGAGCTACGTTCAATCGTTTCGATCCCTTAAGGGTCCAAAGTGTCAAATGGTTGCAAACTTCAACATGTTATTACTCGGATATCGTGATGCTTATAAACTTCTCGTCTAATCCTATGAGATCAAGTTGGGCCCCTCTACAGTAAAATTTCTTGGTTTTTTCTATCTCGGAGGCATTTTCTTGTGGTGTCTAGTTTTCACTTGATGGAAAAAGTGTCAAATGCAAGTAGTCGAAAGTTGCAAAGTGGTGCATCTTTCGTTTTGCAGCTCGTGTGACCAAATGGACTATTCCAACGCGTCTAAATAGGTATTTTTATGCTAGGCATGGTCCTCTTTCGCACCCAAACACGCGGAATCGCTCCGAGCTACGTTCAATCGGATCAATTCCTTAAGGGTTTAAAGTGCAAAATGACTGCAAACTTCAACATGCTATTACTCAGATACCATGACACTTAGAAACTGATTGTTTGATCCTATGGGATTGTTTTGGGCCCCTCTACAATAACCTCTCTTAGTTTTTCTATCTCAGAGGCATTTTTCTATGGTGGCGAATTTTCACTTGGGGAAAAAGTTGTCAAATGCAAGTAGTTGAAAGTTGTAAAGTGGTGCAACTTTTGTTATGTAGCTCTTGTGACCAAAAAAACCATTTCAACGCATCTAAATAGGTATTTTTATGCTAGGAATGGTCCTCTTTCACACCCAAACATGCGGAATCGCTCCAAGCTACATTCAACCGGATCGATCCCTTAAAAGTCCAAAATGCAAAATGGTTGCAAACTTCACCATGCTATTTATCAAATACCATGATGATTAGAAACTTATTGTCTGATCAAATGAGATCATGTTGAGTACCTCTACAATAACCTCTCTTGGTTTTTTCTATGTCAGAGGCATTTTCCTGTGGTGTCCAATTTTCACTTGAGGGAAAAAGTTGTCAAATGCAAGTAGTTGAAAGTTGCAAAGTGGTGCAACTTTCATTCTGTAACTCATGTGACAAAATGAATTATTCCAACATGTCTAAATAGGTATGTTAACACTAGGCACGGTCCTCTTTCACACCCAAACACGCAAAATCGCTCCGAGCTATGTTCAACCGGATCGATCTCTCAAGGGTCCAAAGTGCAAAATGGTTGCAAACTTTATCATGCTATTACTCAGATACCATGATGCTTAAAAAAAAAAATTATGATCCTATGAGATCATGCTGGGGCTCTCTACAATAATCTCTCTCAATTTTTTCTATTTGGAAGACATTTTCTTGTGGTGGCAAATTTTCACTTGGAGAAAAAGCTGTCAAATGCAAGTAGTTGAAAGTTGCAAAGTGGTGCAAATTTCATTATGTAGCTCGTGTGACCAAATGAACTATTCCAATGCATTTGAATAGGTATTTTTACACTAGGCACGGTCCTCTTTCGCACCCAAACTCACAGAATCGCTCTGAGCTACGTTCAACCGGATCAATCCCTTAAGGGTTCAAAGTGCAAAATGGCTACAAACTTCAACATGTTATTACTTAGATATCGTGATGCTTAGAAACTTCTCATCTGATCCTACAAGATCGCGTTGGGGCCCTCTACAATAATCTCTCTCAATTTTTGCTATCTCAAGGGCATTTTCCTATGGTGGTGAATTTTCACTTGGGGAAAAAGTTGTCAAATGCAAGTAGTTGAAAGTTGCAAAGTGGTGCAACTTTTATTCTGCAGCTCATGTGACCAAATGAATTGTTCCAATGTGTCTGGGTGGGTATGTTTACACTAAGCATGGTCCTCTTTCACACCCAAACACGCGAAATCGCTCTGAGCTACGTTCAACCAGATCGATCCCTTAAGGGTCCAAAGTGCAAAATGGTTGCAAACTTTAGCATGTTATTACTCAGATACTGTGATGCTTAGAAACTTATCATCTGATCCTACAAGATCATGTTGGGGCCCTCTACAATAACCTCTCTCAGTTTTTTCTATCTCGGAGGCATTTTCCTTTGGTGGCGAATTTTCACTTGGGAAAAAAGTTGTCAAATGCAAGTAGTTGAAAGTTGCAAAGTGGTGCAAATTTCATTCTGCAGCTCGTGTGACCAAAAGGATTGTGTTGGAAAAATAAGGACAGACAACTAAGAGGGGGGGTGAATTAGTTGTTACCAAAAACTAACTTATGCAACATTAACCAATCTTTATATCACAAATTTGATAATTAACAATGCAAGCATAAGAACAACATATCAAAGACACATGAACACCAAGATTTTCTATGTGGAAACCCTATTAGGGGAGAAACCATGGTGGATGTTAGTCCACAAGATTATACCCTGTTAGAAGTACAATGGAGAATAAAAAGGGGAATGCACTTGCATTGAGACACACTACTTAGAGCACACTGCTCAAAGGGAAGGCTCACTACCTTACATATAGTAATCAAATTAAATCCATCTGATGAACATGAGCTAAGAAGATAGCTTCTTGAAAAGCCTGATTACAGTTCCAATTTAGGCACACAAAACTCTTCCACCCTTCTACTCAAACTTTTCCACACTATGTTCTGAATGATTTGACCTTTATTCACACTTGTACATTACTTGTACACTTGAGAACTACTTCTAAATGAGAAAAACAATATAATATATATATCCGCTACATGGATTTACAACCACTATTTAGTCGGCCATAAATAAAGAATAAATGACAACTTTCATCCTTGATATATGAATAAATTACAATGTGTATCAACACAAGTCGGTCACAACATAGTGAGGACCCAAACAATGAAATATTAATCTTTATGGATCCGCAACATGCTAACACCACAATGTCGGCCAAGAAAATGAACACTCGGGCACATATCAGAAAAATATTTGATCACAAACACTTCAATCACTGCGGATGTACAACAAGGATAGAGTATGATCTAGAATCATCCGTGAACATCATAGATAAATGAAAAACACATGAGATTACCATAATTTCATTCGCTTCAACTAGGAACACCATCTACAGAAATTGAATAACTATAGGCACACAAATATTCATAACTTCCACAAAACTTTATGCGCACCTCTGAAACTTTCACACAACATACTAGAAAGGTTCAACAACAAATATTTTGAAGCTCACCTTCAGATATTCAATATGTAGAGCTTTCCAACATTCTAACCTTCTCAGCTCCACTAGTTGCTTGAACTATATTTTTTAACAATTTTCTCAATCTCCTCGACATATACAAACTTAAGAAGATTAAAATTATAATAGTGTTGACATCAATGACAACCACATATAAACAACACAACCACAACATCCAAAAATCTCCCCCTTTGGCATTGATGGAAACAAATGATGTGAAAAATAATACCATCAACCCAACTAACTTTTTCTTCAACAATCTCCCCCTGAGATTGTGCACTTTTTCTTGTTTCTTTTATTGCTCTTCTTTCCCACTTTTTCTCATTGCTTCTCTCCCCCTTTGACATCAATGGAAAAGGTACACATGCTCTGATCTCAAATTTGAAACATCTGACTACTCCCCTTGAGCAGTAGTCACCACAACATCAATCTAGAAAATGATATGGCAATGAATTCATGGACTGATGCAAATACCTCCATCTTAGTTCTGATCAGGAGGGGAAATCACCCCTAACTTTCCTCTGAGGTACTCAAAAGTATCCTTAGGAAAAAAAATTGTAAAGATATCTACAATTTTCTCTTTGGTAGGTATGTACTCCGGTCTGACTTCTTTGTCAGTTACTTTGTCTCTTAAAAAGTGATACTTGATGGATATATGCTTTGTCTTTGAATGCAATACTGGATTCTTAGAAATGTTAATGGTGCTTGAATTGTCACAGAATATAGAAATGGGTTCTTCATACTCAATTCTGACATCTCTCAACATTTGCTTCATCCATAGTACCTGGGTACAACTATTTGCAGCAGCAATGTACTCTGCCTCAGCAATAGATAATGAAATTGAGTTTTTCTTTTTACTTAACTAAGATACCAACTTCTTACCTAAGAAGAATGAACCACCACTGGTACTCTTCCTATCATCTACATCTCCTGCCCAATCAACATCAGTAAAAGCACTTAGAGTAAGATCATCATTCTTTGGATACCAAAGACCAAGATCAATTGTCCCTTTTAGATATCTGAATATTATTTTCACAGCAGACACATGGGACTCTTTAGGATCAGCTTGAAATCTAGCAACCATGCACACAACATTCATTATGTATGGCCTTGTCTGAGTCAAGTAGAGTAATCCACCAATCATTGACCTGTATCTTGTCTGATTTTCTTTGGGAGTATCATCTTTCTATGTTAGTTTACATCCAGTCGCCATAGGTGTACCAACTGGCTTTGAATCTTCCATGCCAAAAAATTTTAGTAACTCTTTCACATACTTAGATTGAGATACAAAGATTCCATCATCCAATTGAGTAATTTTCAATCCTAAAAAGAATTTTAGTTCTCCTATCATTGACATTTCAAATTCACTTTTCATTTCATCAGAAAAATTCATACACAAATCATCATCACCTTAAAAAATGATATCATCAAAAAAGACTTCAATGATCAGTTCTTAGCTGTGATCCAATTTGAAATATAAATTGTTGTCAACGGTACCTTTATTGAATCCAAGCTTCAACAAGTATTTATCCAATCTAGCATACCAAGCTCTAGGGGCTTGCTTTAGTCCATAAAGGGCTTTCTTCAATCGACATACCATATATTTTTCACCAGTCAACTGAAATCCATCTGATTGTTCAACATAGACTTCTTCTTCTAGTTCACCATTCAGAAAAGTTGACTTCACATCCATCTGATAAAATTTGTAGTTCTTGAAAGTAGCATAAGCAAGAAATAATTTAACAGCCTCAATTCTAGCAACAGGAGGAAAAGTTTCTTCAAAATCAATACCTTCCATCTGTGAGTAACCTTTGCAGACCAATCTTGCTTTGTTTCTGACCACATCACCTTGTTCATTTAGCTTATTCCAGAACACCCAATTGGTTCCAATCACATTTTTGTTTTGAGGTCTGGGAACAAGATCCCATGTATTATTCTTATGTATCTGCACTAGTTCTTCTTTCATAGCTTCCATCCAATATTCATCTTTCCATGCTTCACTTATATTTCTATGTTTAGCTTTAGAGATTAGACAATATTCTTCTAGAATTCTTCTTCTGGTTTGCACACCCTCGCTTTTGTCTCCTATGATCTGACTATCAGAATGATTTCTTCTTACATACTTAGGAGTTTTGAATTTCTCTCTTACCTCTTGTTTATGTGTCCTTTCTTCTGCACTATTATTTGATTTTGCTTCTTGATTTCCTTGGTTCGCCAAAACAATTTGAAGTTGATTTTGTGTCTAAGCATCATTATTAGTATCATCATGTTGATCATCTAAATCATAATCACTAGATCTGAATGATTTACCAATATCTTCATCAACCTTAACATTTGCACTTTCAACCATTTTCTTCAACCTTTTATTAAAGCACCGATAAGCTTTGCTCTTAGTAGAATATCCTAGGAATATTCCTTCATCACTTCTAGCATCAAACTTACCTATATCATCATCTCTCTTGATGTAGCATTTGCTTCCAAAAATTTTGAAGTATTTGACAGTAGGCTTATAACCAAACCGTAGCTCAAAAGGTGTCTTACCAGAATTATTGTTGACATTCACCCTATTAATGGTGTACACAACAGTACTTACAACTTCTCTCCAATAGAAATGAGGAACATTTGCTTCTACCATCATGGTTCTAGAAATATCTAGAAAAAATTTGTTCTTTCTTTCAACAACTCCATTCTGTTGAGGGGTTTGAGGAGCAGATAGTTGCCTTTGAATTCCATGCTCTTCACAAAAAGAATTAAATTCCTGTGAAGTAAATTCACCACCTCTTTCTGACCTTAGACATTTGATCTTTTGACCTGTCTTATTCTCTGCCATAGCTTTAAAACTTTTGAACTTTTCTAATGCTTCATGTTTTTCTCTCAAGAAAGTGACCCATATCATTCTAGAATAATTATCAATGAGTAACATAAAATACCTTTCACCTTGTAGACTTCTGATTCTGGAAGGACCACATAGATCAACATGTATCAAATTCAGTACTCTATTAGAGTTGTAATGTTTTCTTCAGAAGGAATTTCTTGTTTGCTTTCCCATCTAACATTCCTTGCACATAGTGTTAGTAGACTTCACTAACTTGGGTAAATCTCTGACCGCTTGAGTAGAGCTTATCTTGACAATGTTATCAAATTTCACATGACATAACCTCCTATGCCATAACCAGCTTACATCAATTTGAGCAATCAAACAAATTTGACTAGCAACACTTAAATGAAAGATATTACCTTTTGTCTTTATTCTTGAAGTAATCATATCTCCTGAACTTCCTGTTATTGTAAACTTTCCATTCTTGAATTGCAGATTGTATCCTTTGTCTACCATTTTTCCAACACTCAACAAATTATGCTTTAGGCCTTCTACATAAAGAACATTATCAGTATTGTGCTTACCACAACAATAAATAGTGCCTCTGCCATGAATCACACCAAAAGTGTTGTCATCGAACCTTACAACACCACCATCATAGTTTTCCAAGCTTACAAATTTTCTTTTGTCACCAGTCATATGATGTGAGCATCCACTTTCAATTACCCACTCATCTTTCTCTTCAACTTTGGTTGCAAGAGCTTTCTCAACATTCACATTACTAGCAGATTCAATGGGCACCTGGCCATTTTATTTGATAGTAATAAATATCCATTCATCTTCATTTCTAGTTTCTTTATCAGATTCTTCATCAGTTACACCTTATTCAACATAATAGCACTTTCTTTGAAATCTAGTGTTCTCAGGATTATACTTTGAAACTCTTTCAAGACATCTAGAAACAAAATGACCTATCTTACTACAAGAAAAAAATTTAAAAGGTAACTTTCCTTTGTACTTACCATGACCTCTTGATTCTCTTTTCACAATCAATGCTTCTAGTTCTTCCAATTCTCTTTCTTCATCTTCAATCTGCTTCATCTCATCTTCATATCTAGATGCTCTCTGGGAACTCTCTCCTAAATCATATCTCTTCTTCCCGGATATAGTAGCCTTGAAAGCAGACTCAATCTTAGGAGCAGACTCACCAAATTCACTTAATTCAAATGCAACAAGTTTTCCAATCAACATGTCTTTTGTAATATTTTTAACTGTTCTAAGTTCATCAATAGCATGATCTCTTGTCTTGTAGGAAGGGGGCACAGATCTAAGTATCTTAGCCACAATTTCATCATCATTCATAGTTCCACCAACACATCTAATATCCATCACCAATTCATTTATCTTATGCGATAAGTAAGTGATTTTCTGATCTTCACTCATCTTCAAGCTCTCCCATTTGCCTTTTAGACTTTGTAGCTTAGCACTTTTCTCTAGTGCATCTCCTTCATACAATGTTTCCAGCTTTTTCCAAATCTAGTATGCAGTCTTCAATCCCATCACGTTTTTCATTTTTGAATCTATCAAAGCACTCACCTGTGTTTCTACTAATCTAGTATTAATTTCTACTTGCTTGACCTCATCTTCAGAGGAGGTACCATTATGAGGTATATTATAAGCAATTTGTGTCATCTGCCATAAAGGTTCACCAATGCACCTTAAATTACATTCCATCCTAAATTTCCATAGAGAGTAGTTTGTACCATCAAATCTAGGACTATCCTTATTAAACGATTCCATCTCCAATCTCCTCAAGTTGTTAAGCTTCCTTCAGAGGAACTAGCTTTGATACCAATTGTTGGAAAAACAAGGATAGACAACTAAGAGGGGGGGTGAATCAGTTGTTACCAAAAACTAACTTATGCAACATTAACCAATCTTTATATCATAGATATAATAATTAACAGTGCAAGCATCATAACAACATATCAAAGACACATTAACACCAAGATTTTATACGTGGAAACCCTGTTAGGGGAAAAACCACGGTGGATGTTAGTCCACAAGATTATACCCTATTAGAAGTATAATGGAGAATAAAAAGGGGAATGCAATTGCATTCAGGCACACTGCCTAGAGAACACTACTCAAAGGGAAGGCTCACTACCTTACATACAGTAATCAAATTAAATCCATCTAATGAACATGAACTGAGAAGATAGCTTTTGCAAAAGCCTGATTACAGTTCCAATTTAGGCACACAAAACTCTTCCACACTTTTTCTCAAACTCTTCCACACTCTGCTCTAAATGATATGACCTTTATTCACACTTGTACATTACTTGTACACTTGAGCACTAATTCTAAATGAGAAAAAAAATCTCATATATATATCCGCTACACGGATTTACAAAACCACTATCAGTCAACCACAAATAAAGAATAAATTACAACTGTCGGCCTTGATACATGAATAAATTACAATGTGTATCAACACAAGTCTATCACAACATAGTGAGGACCCAAACAAAAATCTCCAAACACACCAAACAATGAAATATTAATCTTCATGGATCCGCAACACGCTAACACCACAATGTCAACCAAGAACATGAACACTTGGGCACATAACAAAAAAATCTTCAATCACTAACACTTCAATCACTACAAACGTACAACAAGGATAGAGTATGATCTAGACTCATCCATGAATGTCATAGATACATGCACAATACATGAGATTACCAAAATTTCATTTGCTTCAACTAGGAACACCATCTACAGAAACTAAATAACTGTAGGCACACAGATCTTCATAACTTCCACAAAACTTTATGCGCACCTCTGAAACTTTCGGACAACATACTAGAAAGGTTCAACAAAATACCCTTTCAAGTGAACCTTCAGGTATTCAATACATAGATCTTTCCTACATTCTGACCTTCTCAGCTCCATTGGCTGCCTGAACTATATTTTTAACAATTTTCTCAATCTCCTTGACATATATAGCCTTAAGCAAATTAAAATGATAATAGTATTGACATCAATGACAACCACATATCAACAAAACAACCACAACATCTAATAGATTGTTCTAACGTGTCTAGGTGGGTACGTTTACACTAGTCATTATCCTCTTTCGCACCCAAACAAGTGAAATCACTCTGAGCTACATTCAATTGAATCGATCCCTTAAGGGTCCAAAGTGCAAAATGGTTGCGAACTTCAGCATGCTCGTATTCAGACACCATGACAATTAGATACTTCTTGTTTGAGCGTATGGGATCACATTGGGCGCCTCTACAATAACCTCTCTCGATTTTCGCTATCTCAGAGGTCTTTTCCCGTGGTGGCGATTTCTCGCTTGGGAAAAAAGTTGTCAAATGCAAGTAGTTGAGTGTGTAAAAATGACTTTTTAGCCATTCCACCCATTGTATCCTATTTTAACTTAGTGGAATGGAATAATTAGGGGTATGAAACATACGTGATGGTTTGTGGAGTAGGGGAGGCGAGTTGAGTTTTTTGGTGTGATGCCTTAGTTGGCAATTTGATGAGTTTTGGTGAAATTCAATGGTTTAAGAGTGGAAATAGTTGAAATCCTTTGGCACAACAGTTTGTGAAGCAATTTTAAGCATGTGCAGGTTCTTTTAAGAATTTTTGATACATTGGAAAGGTGTTATGAGTTGTGGGAATAGGATTTTCAATAAACCCACTCGTTTTAGGCTTTTAGCCATAACAGCAAGGCAGTGAACTGTTTGATAAAATGCTTTGGTAAACATGTACAAAAAATGTGGTAGCATAGACAAGGCAGTGAATTGTTTGAAAAAATGCCTCAAAGAAACATGGACTCATGGTGATGGAATGTCATGACAATCCATAGTTGTGAGGATTTGTGACTTGAGGTTTACGATTAATGATTGGAATTATGTTTAGTGAGATTGCAGGACCTCCCCTACTACATCAATGTTTTAGGGTTTTATCCATAGTAGCAAGGAAATTAAATGTTTGATATAATGCTTTGATAGACATGTATGAAAAATGTGGTAGCATAGAAAAGGCAGTGAATTCTTTGAAAAAATGACTCAAAAAAATGAGGTCTCATGGTGATGGAATGCCATGACAATCAAAAGCAATTTAATTCTCATGACATTCCGTCACCATGAAACCACATTTATTTGAGGCATCTTTTGAACTAGTTCACTGCCTTGTCTATGGCTTGTCATAGCATCCCATCACCACATTTATTTGATGCATTTTTTCAAATAGTTCACTGCCTTGTCTATGTTATTGCTTACTATTATGCTTTTGATATATTTTTTCGAAGCATCCATAGCTTGTTCAAAATCACTTGTTTTAGGATTTTAGCCATAGCAACAAGGCAGTGAACTATTTGACAAGATGCTTTGGTAGAAATGTATGAAAAATGTGGTAACATAGACAAGGTAGTGAACTATTTGAAAAAATACCTCAAAGAAATTTGGTCTCATAGAATTCCATGATAAGAAAGTGCAATTGGTAGCTGCTCCTAGTTATTAGTTATGCAATGTGAAGAAATTGCATAACTGCTTAGGTTGACTTTGTACAAACTATATTGTAATTGAAAATTTGTCATCTATCAACATCTAGTTAATAGTTATGCAAAGTGAAGTAATGATTTGACTTTGAAATATGTGCAATGCAATGTAATCAACGATATGAATATAAACTACAAAAATCCATTCTTTATAATTCATTAGTTAAAATATTTATTTTATTTGCTCTCTATATCTCTATATGCTATGGAAATACCTTTTAATTTAAAAAAAAAGTTTTTATCTCTTGTTCTACAATTTTTCCTAGTTTTTTCACAAACTATTATACTTTTGGTTTGTCAAATTTTCCCCAAAATATTTTTGCTGCTATGCATTGGAAGCATGAAGCATACACGTGAATACACACAATATAGGTGAACTATACATGTGAATAAGTGAAGCATACATGTGAATAAGTGAGGCACAAGTAATTGAATCATTCCAAAGGATACAAACCACCACGAATGGAGCTTATTTACACAATATGCTTTAGATGGGGCTTACTGAGCATTCGACAATAATTAATTAAGCATTAGATGTAAACAAAATCCATGCCTACAACATTCAAGCATACAATTTACACGATACGCATAATAACATCATTCAATAATGGTAGTAGCAAAATAATATTTTCTTTAATAAAAAAGCCGAAAGGCTATACAATGATATATATTGATAAAAGTATGTACAATATATCCAAAAAAACCATGCAGGCTTAGTAAAAAGGAGCCATATGGACATAAAATGTCACATATATATCAATAGTACAAAACATATGTTCCAAATTCCACATAGGCATACAACAAACAACCCTAGTACATAGTCATTTCCCTCTAGGGGAAGGAAACAGATCTCGTGTTGCCTTTGAAATTCGGATGGATGGAGTGATTGTTGTTTCTCGTCTTTCGAACATGCTCGCTAGTCCTCCTCTCTTCTCTCTGGACCTTCAACTGATACAATACAAAGTAAAGATGTTAATACATAGAAATTGAATTGTGGAATGGCATATAACAAAATATATAATCACTTACCGCATACATATAGTCATCATGCACATTTACAACATCACCACGTATATGATCTAGAGTGACAACCACCTGTAACAACCATCAAGATAGAAATTAAACTACATAAAAGTATCATGAAAATTTTCTATAATAGACAATAAAAGAGCAAATATAATGTCGAATCGACTAATCTATTCCATACCTCTCTCAATGGATCAGAACTGGCTATTGTTGCAACAAATCCATGGTCCATCATGCCACCAACATCACCAGGGCTGTCTCTTTTCAACAACTATAAATGAAACAATATCTTAGGTATCATGTTGATATAAAGACCAAGAGGGGATAATAGAACATAAGGTGAAATAAGAGAGGGTAATGGGATGGGAATAGAATGGTGATGCAGAGAGGGGGCTCAAACTTATTCAAAGTGACAACTTGCATTCAAGAGGCATCTAACAAGATTAAAATGGCCTATTAGAGTAATCCAAATAATCCTCAAAGCTTGACAACAACTGGGAGTCTAATTTCTCACTTTCACCCATGTAACCTAGCAGTAGTGCAAACTCAGTTTTTGGCCTTTAACTCCCATGATTTTCAAAACACTTGAAAATAAAAAGGTGGATTCAGATACCCATTTCAGATTTATACAACATATCTCTTAACCAAATACAAGTATTTTGGACCAATCCCTTGAAATTAGACCCTCAACGTTGTCCTAGGCCATGAATTAAGCCAGATTTACAAAGCAACATACCATTAAACTTAACACGGACCCTTGAAACCTTGGGTCAAAATTTCCTATGCCCTCAAACCTCTAAAAACACAATCAACACCCAAAGTTGACACCTCCAACATAGCAAACTCCAAAACCCTCAATTTCATGCCAAGTCAAGAGGGCTTATTCAAAGTCCCACTTGCACAACCTCCCAGACCATGCCACTGACTCAAAAATGTATATTATGACCCCAATATGCTCAAAAATTGGAAAAAACTCCACACTCTCATTGATTTCCACAAACCCTAGACCCAAGACTCCATCTTCATGTGTTTTTCTTCACAAAACTCATCAAGACAACAGGTTTATCTCCTTAGTTCCTTCTCCACAAATCTAATCATGCAACCTACAACCTACTTAGGCTCCCTAGGGCCCATTAAACTAGTTATAGTAGGTACAGTTGGTGTAAGAGCCCTTAAATCATGATTTTGGTTACAAAACCCTCAAACAGTGTGTCCTCGGCCTATCACAGGAAAACAAGGATATTTACCACAAATCACAATGGATCTCCCTCAAACATATTCCAAAATATTGTTAACACCTAACACCACAAATTAAAATGATTTATATGGCACAATCAAACTGTATGGGCTCATACACACCTGCAAATGACAAGAAAACTAAAAAATTTGATGAAAAACTGAGATATTCTTATTGCCAATGCTTCAAACTTCAAGCCAATGTTACAAAACAATTTTTCATGCCTTTTTAAAGGCTTATCCTCATAAAACCAACACCTAGATACCTTACAACTACTTTTTAAACCTCTCATGACCGTTGCATTACAAATTTGTTGCATTTATGCAACTCACAAATTTGGCACTTTCAAGTTTTGACTCTTTATTGTTTCCTAGACCCTCTTAAACACCTAAACTATTACAGATAGTCTAATGAGACCTTATTCAACTAAGAAATCATGAATTACTCAAGAAAACATCATCTTATCTACCTTGACACCCCTTGTCAACTTTGACAATTCCTTCCACATGATTTGCAAACCTTACAAGATGAATACAAAAGCCCCTCAAAGTTGATCGATTACAATAGAATGGTCACATTGGACCTTATTAAGACTCAATAACTCAACTCAAATATCCTATTACACCTTTCCTATCAAACAATTAATGAAGAAACATAGAAAAGAGTGGTGCCCCTGCACCAAAGGGATTAATAGAACATAGGATGGACTAGTATAGATTGATGGGATGGGCTAGGATGGGATAACAAAATACAGGATGGAAAATTAGAGGTTAATGGGATGTGATTATTAGGGAATAATGCAACATAGGGTGAATTAGGAGGTGTCTAGGGTTTGACCATAGTACACGAAGTGCAAACTTGACCTGTGTGTAGCAATAATAGAGAAGAGTTATCTAGGATGAAACGTGGATAAATATGGTATAACATAGGATGATATAAAGGAAAATAGGGTGGAACATATGGGATCATGGAACTCTAGGGTGAAATAATAATGGGTACAATAATATGGGAGTAGAAGGACATAATGACACATAGCATGGACTAGAAGATATTAGTGGGATGGGCTAGGAGGGGATCATGGAAAATAGGGTGAACTATTAAATGTTAATGGTATGGGATTAGGAAGGAATAAAGGAACAAAAATTGAATTAGGAGAGCATAATGTGACACAATCAAGGAATACAAATGCAATGTTTGTGTTTCTCATCAATTTTTTAGATTTGTATATATGTAAAATTATGAAAACTAGCTAACATAGATTTACAACACCATTAATGAATAAAGGCTACCTAAGTGTACATTGTTTGAGGATATGAATTACGAGGTGTGGAGGAAGAAGGTGCACTAGGAAACTATTTGAAATCCAAAGCATGTTATGAGACAAACATTCAAATATAACATTCAACTGTTCAAATGCAATAATAATATCTTTAATACTAGTTGCATACCTATGGAATAATCATCAAGGATGCATAAGGGTATGTAGGAATAGAGCGTGCCTCATGAACAGTGCGACCCTAAAATATCATCATATCAAAATTCAACTAATTTAGTTATTCCTAAATTTCAAAATATAATTTAATAAACAACATTAAAATAACTTGCTAAATTTTACCTGAGTGTCAATGTCGAATGTATCATTTAGAATATCATCTGTGAAATCCATCGCCTTTGCAACTGATGTAGGTTGTGTAGCTACATCATGAGCACTCTGATAATCGTACGTGAAAACAACACCACAAGTGCCACAATGGTGGGGTGGAGCTCGGGGCCTACACGTCTCCTCCACACCAGACTCTACTAGAGGACTCACACACTGTAAATTGGTTTGGGTGAGTGAGTCAATCGACTTTAGCGTGTCCACCTCTACACTGTCCTTAACAATGAAAGGAATAGCGACATGCTCCACCATGGGTCTGGCCAAGGCTCTCGATGCCAACTATGGATTACGTTGTGCAACAGGTCTATCATGTGTGGAGCCCCCACCTCTACCCTAAAAGTCTAAGATGTCAAAATAGTTTGGCATTTTATTGAGGACAAACTCGTAATAGAATTTCCTCAAAAAGTATTGCGACACCTCATGGTTATTGCATGGAGGTTGGTCAAATACCATCCACCACCACTCCCAAAATTTGTTTTTAATTAACTCATGGTGGCACCAATGGATGGGGAACCTCCTGCATGCATGAGACAAAGGTTCATTGGTTCTCGAGTTTATAAATAGGGCACACAAGTTGGATTTGATAATTTTTTGTTTTTTGACATCTGCATATGACAAACCACTAGCATAAAATTGTCCCATCTCATGCCTCTTATTTGACAAAAAATTCATTTGCTCGCTCATTTCTCCTACATGAGTTACAATTGACTTCAATGATTCAACAATCCCTCTCCTATAAGGGTGGGTTTTAGTATGCTCGGTTAATCTTCCAATTAATTGTTGAATGTCTCTTTTATTGTTTTCAATTTGATTTTGAATATTTTCTTGTGTTCCTTGAGGATTCTTATGAATTGATGGAGGGGTTTCAGGTTGTTCTTGTATAGGAGGATCTTCATGAGGGAGTGATTGTGAATTCTCAATGTTTGGAGGTGAAGATTCATTCCCTAAGAATTAGAACAAAGTTTTATTATAAAAACCTATTTAAATTTGCATTCTAACTCAAATTTGAAATAAATAGAATAAAAATACATACCTCTTTGCAATCTTCGACCTCTCTGACATGTTGGCGGAATCCTCATGGAAAATGACAAGCTAAGGATGCAAAAAATGGATGAGATTTGGTGAGCGCGAGTTGTAAACCTGAAATCCTCTTCCTCAAGCCGCGGGTTGAAGAGAAATGAGGGTTTGAAACCTGATTTTTCACTTTTATGTCTACTTTTCAATTTAGTGCACGCCAAATGGCTTACTTTGGGCTTTTTTTGAACGTTTTTTCAATTTGGCACCTAAATTGTGTCACAAATTGGTGTACTTACCCATATTTTTGAGTTGATTATTATGGTTTTAAGATTCTAGACTAAGATAGGTGGTTACAGTTTCAGTTTTCTGTAAAATTAAGTTTAAATGCAAATGCAAAATAGTGTTAAATTACAAACTAGGAGACCTAGTTTGAAATGAAATTTTGATTCAATTTTCAAATGTAAATGAATGATAATGCAATGCTATGTAAACACAATGCAAGATGACTGATATTTTTGATTTTAAAGGATGCATAAATGAAAACCTAAAACCCTAAATGAGATGCAAATTAATGCAAGTAAACAACCCTAAATGAGATGAAAATCAATGCAATACAAATGAATGCAAAACCTAGATCTAGGGCTGAAAACGGACTCCGAATCAACAAGGTATGATGCTCATTAGTTGGGTTCACCAAAATGAAACACCGAAAAATAGATTCATTAAAATGGAATGATGGAAATATGATATGATGGACCTATTTTCCTTTATTTCATTAGGAAATGAGATCCACACAATGAATTGATTATAAATCCTTAGGTGAATCAAATCAAGGTGGGAATCATCATATTTCCTTATGCTTGAAGGATAGGGGTCAAGGTCAAACAACACATTGGGGAGAAAAACTAAAAATAGTAAATCAACTCCACAATGCAATCTAACACTTGAAACATCAATATTAAGCTCAATACTAACAAAACTAAAAATCAAATTACAAATCAAAGAAGGATAGAATAATGTTTACTAGTCACCAAAAGTGTTTTTCCGAAGCAGATCTAGGACTCATTTTCCTAGGGGAAAATGGATCGATTATCAAGGTTTTCTCATAGCTTTTAGGAGCCTCTGATACAGATCTAAATCTTCCAATTTTCCTAGGTTTCACAGTCGGAATGTCAAAAATGGCTTTGGGATCTTAGTTTATGTGAGAAGACAACAATTTTGATAACTTTTGCAACTTTGACAACTTTCTAAATCTTGCACTTTAAAAGGTCTTCAAGCCTTCTTCAACCTAGATTTGCAATCACACATACAAGAGAGGAAAAATGTTTGTTTTTGGGTGAATAGGGGTTTGCCTTGGTTAAACCCCATTTTGGTAATCAAACCTTGAATTGAAATAATACATGAAAGAGGGAATGAAGAATGAACAAAGCTATGTTACCATTCAAAAAACCCTTAATTGAATCCTTAAATATAATGGATATATTAGGAAGTTTTCAACTTGCATGAGATGGCTGAATTGGATGTGGATCTTGACACTTGAATCTTACTTGAAATAATATTTTGAATACTTGACTTGATCATGAAACCTAAATCACAATGTTAGCTCCAAAAACATGCATGATGCAAGAAGACTTTGACATGATGAATGGATCTTGAATGTTGTAATAAAACTCTGATATTTTTGCTCTTGAATGCCTTTGATCACAATATTTTCTTTAGGAATGCTTGGATGAAAACTCTAGGTGAAACATAGTGAAATAACCTTGTACTTATAGGTATGTATCCTTAATTTCTTGAAATTCAAATTTCACAAGCCGACATTGAATTATGGATTTGAAAATGTTAAAATACTACCAAAAACATAATTCAAATTTTGGTCCTAAGGTTTAGGGAGGACCCATTCGCCTATGGGCGAATGAGTCCTAGGTCCATAAACCTAGGACACACATTGCTCAATGCAAAGTTTTATTTTTAGGCATTAATAAATGTTGGGCTTCCCCTTCAGAGTCCTAAGGTTTAGGGAGGACCCATTCTCTCATGGGCGAATGAGTCCTAGGTCCATAAACCTAGTACACACATTGCTCAATGTCAAGTTTTATGTTTAGGCATTAATAAATGTTGGGTTTCCCCTTCGAAAAATGAATTAAATAGGCTTGGAAAATGAATTAAAGAGCCAATTAAGGCATAATTAAGCTCAATTAATTAAGAGGTCCCAAATAACCGTGTAAATGTAATAAGGTACATTTAACAACACTAAATTAAGGCAATATTAAGTCCATTTTAAGTAAGGAGGGCCCAAACAAGTGAGAAAATGTAAAGGGTTATATTTTTCTACACTACACTTGCATATAATACACTTTCAAATCCTCACGCAATTGACTCTCTCTATCCTTCATACTAACATCAAAAGAAATAATGTACCTGACAATTGCTTCTTCAATGGTTGATTCGTCCATATCATCTATAGTAGGGTATAGTGCAATAGTCTCCTCTAGGTTCCCATATTCTAAAAGATAGCTCACTAATGCTTCAAGTTTTATAGGACTCTATTTTTGGACCAAAGGAGTCTTCTTCATTCCTTTCCATTTGGCTGATTTTCCTTTTTTTTCAGACTTCTTGTCCCTCATATGAATCAAGAAAGCTTGCTTCTCCTTCACTTTCGCCTCATTGTTAGTATCCATAATATCAATTTTTGCTTTCTTTACACTTGTCTCCAGAAGACACTAGTTTTTCTCTTTCAAACCAACTGTGGTCCTTCTTCTTATACTTATTCTTCCTTATCATCAACATTTACACTCGTATACTATTCTCTTCTTTCCTTCTCTTTTCTTCTCTTTTGTGAAACACTTTGTTGTTTTGCGGGGGCACTGGAAGATTCTTTCCTTTTCAAACCAACTATAGGTTTAGTCCTGGAGGACTTAGCAACAACCAGAGAGGGGTTAGAGGTCCTACCTGGCCTTCTAGCACTAGGGGAACCTTTTAGAGGACTATAAATTTCTTTGGGTTTCTCTACAAGGCCCTTTGATAGTTCCATCATCTCTACTACTTGTGACTTTATCTTTTCTACTTTCTTCTTGATTTCCTTTGATTTGTGCTCCATGTATACACTGGATTTTTTCCTCATTAAGTGCCATATCTTTCTTATGTAGTTTCTCTAGGAATACTCAACATGTGATAAAAAACACTGGTAATCACACTCTATTCTACCTCATATCCCATTTTAGGAACCCATATTGTCCTTGATTCAACAACTTCCATCATACAATAGTATTTTCTTACCATGAAGATAATATCATACTTATACTTCTCAACCAAACTCTTAGGTATCCTTTCTTTTTCCTGCATCTAGGATTGGAATGATTTGGAGAATCTCCATAGGGCTTCATCTTTAGATACTGAATTTGAATATCTCAACATATGATCTATGATTTGTCTAGTCAGTGATACATTGTCTAACCATACTACATTCCTTACACTGGGAAACTTTCTAGGAAAGTAAAATAATAGACATATGATTAAGGTACAATACCGAAAAGGGTATCGCGAATCCTTAGTTTTTTGTAGGTTCTCCAATAGATGTTGCCTTAACAACTCACACATGTCAAAATCTGGACCTTTCTTCACCATTTCATATGTAGTATTAATTGCAGTAGAAAAATTAAAGTTTTCTCTATTTGTGAAGAAAACTTTATATCCAATCATCATGGATGCATATTTCATAGTCGAATCTTCAATGTTCTTAATTGTTAGGGATTTCTTATCAAATTTTGCACCAATTAGTTTTATCACCACTTCATTGTTCACCAATTTAAGAGTTGGAATTGGTCCTTCAAAACATAACCCTATCACAATCCTAATGGCTTCTTTATTGATCATGTGTGGTAGATCTAACTAGATGAATCTGTCATGGATTCTTCTCAACGTATACCCATTCATAAACATAACAAAAAATAGGAAAGTAGTTCCACACATCTAATTTCTTCTCCGTTAAACTTTCATACTCAAGTTTCAACTCAAAATATTCACTAGTAAGCTCATCTACCCACACTTCTCCCAAATTTGCATGATTGTATTCTTCCAATTTTACATGAATGTACATCCTTATATCCTTAGTATACATAACTCCAAAAGGAACATGTGAAAATGCATCGTTCATATCTGTCACTTTTGATTTATCAAGGCGCTTCTTAAATTTGGGATGAGGTCGGCCCACAACCTTTACCACTTGTAGGTGTTTACATCTTGCAATGCAATTGAATTTTTTTGAAACTTAGGGCAAAGTGAAAAACTATAAATACCTTTAGATCTCTACTAGTTAGGGTTTCATGCACAAATTCTAAATCGCTTCAACTCACCTCTTCTTGGCTCTCCACTCTTCAAATGGTCGATCATAAATGAACTTTTCATAAGTTAAGTCACTTATAAGTACCTTTTGAATGACCTAAAATACATTGATTGCATTGATTTGAAGTTAGGTCAAAATCTAATGAACCCTAGCTATAATGACACACTCACTTTCAAACTCTCTGCAAATCTTCATAACAAAATATTTTCCACCAATGATTTCACCAATATGTCTACCATGTCAACCTACACCTTGTATCAACGTGTTGAAGGCATCAATCATATCTTTGGCAGGGGATTAATGATTTTCTGTTAAAACCCCCCCTAAGCCAAAGCTCTTTATTTAGTTTCTGGAGGAAACATCTACACCAAAATTTGGAACAGACTCATTCTTAACCTCATTCTCCTCTTTCTTTTTTCATATCTTGTTCATCTCTTTCTTTGTCTCTACTAGATCAACCTTTTTCACTAGATCACTCTTCTTCATTGGATCAACCTTCACATTCTTGCTTTTGCGAAATTTGGCTATATGTCTAGATTTATTACATTTGTGACAAATGAAAACATTTTGAACAAGCTTACTTCCACCAACTCTAGATTTGCATACATTAGTCTTATGCCCAAATCCATTGCATGTATAACAATAGCCATTGAAATATTGAAACCTCATGCCGCTATTGTAACCATTCATTATCTGATTTTTGCATTCACTAGCTCCTTATGACCAAATCTATTGCATGTATAGTGGTGACCAGGAAATGATTGAACATTTTGATTTATTCTGCTTCTACAGTCTACAACCTTATGTCCAAACTTATTGTAGGAATAAAAATAACCATTAAAAGATGGGTGCCTTTGTGCATTTGGTTGTTTAATAGGTGGTCTTTTGAAGTATTTCCTTTGATTCTGGACCTGCCTACCATTGTTCTTCTTGTCTCCAATCTTTTGTTCATTGTTCTTCTTTCCAATACTTGGTGTTTGGCCTGCTTTTGGACTTTCTCCTTTTTCAAACCCTAATACTTCTTTATCTTTAGAAGCCTTCTGGTTTACAAGCATATCATCAAGCATTGTAGAGATCTTCTTGAATTTGTCTTCTTAATTCTTTTCTTTTTCCATATCTAATCTCAAAGTCACAACCTCTTCTTCAAGTCTTGAACGTTTAACAAATTTTCTTTTCAATTTGTCATTCAAGCATTCTTCAAATCTTTTTCCTTCTTCAACTTTCACTTTCAGATTGGTGATTGTCTCATTTGATTGCTTTAACTACTCATTAACCTCCTTATGTATTTCTCTGAACTTCTTGATTTTCTCCCTCAACTTTCTGATGCATTCATCTACTTCCTTGACATTTTATTTTGGATCTTTGTTCTCACTTTCAGTTATTTCTAGATCTTTAAGGGCTAATATGAGTTCTTTATTCATATCAACCATGCAATCTTGTTCAATGAATCCTACCATAGGAATTTCTTTTGGAGGGATAGGATATCTCCTAGTAGCCATGTGTTCAACATCAAAGATCTTCCTCAAGCAGTTAAGCTTCTTCCAAGGAACCAAGATTTGATACCAATTGTTGAACACCTAGAATACAAAGAGGGGGGTGAATCAGTATTCTCTGAAACCACTTAAACATGTATTCAATATATTTCATTTCAACTTTCACAAATGGAAAGAGATAATTAAAGAACGCATCACATCAAATAACACAAGAACACCAGATTTACATGGAAAACCTAGGAAGGGAAAAACCACGGTGAGGATTAGCCCACAATATATTATAACCAGTTACAAGATATTACAAGAAGACTCACTACCAATTGGAATCATTGTTTGGAGGACTCATTGTATAAAGAATAAGAGAAAAAGAAGAAAAGGTGGCTTACTGCTAGGATTTGAACTGATACAATGCATCTACAATATGCTAGAGATAGTTCTACTAAAGCTCAATATATTGGCTTAACACTCTTCATGTTTCAACACTTACACCCATTCTGCTCTTCTTCGCATCACATTCACATGCTCTACTTAGGAATTTACATCACCACTTTTTCTACATCACACATGCCATCTCTACAACACTAAAATGAACTTACATTTATATGCATTACATCCGAAAACACCTACAACATCAATTAGGTAGGCCTAATTAGATGAAACATGTAATACATTAACCTATTGGATCAAGATCCAACTATACACGTCTTAGGAATAAAATGGAACTTGTAACACATCAAAATAGGTCAATAGTGACCTATGATAGCTCTTGTAAGTTCACTTAATTCATACTTTAATTCCACATGACCACAAACCCTTTTAGGTCGGTACCGCTAGTGAAGAAACAATAAGATAACCAACTATTCATGCATTAACTGACACGCGGACCTCCAAAACACTTGCCACTTAGACCACTCATAATTCTGACACTTATAAGCACTCCCACAAAATTGCATAACCAAATATTTTTCCATGGTGGAATGCAGAGCATTCCAATCATGTACTCTGCATTAGTAACATTGTCATTGTCAAGTTTGATACTCTATCATCATTATCTTCGACACCGAATGACATAAAGACATGAAACTTTAGATTTGAATTCCTCTAAAATACTCCAAAATTACCTTAGAAATGCATAACTTGATTTTGCATGGCAAAGCAATGCGAACCTCAAAACTAGTTCACTATACACTGAAAACTGTACTCTAAGACTTAGACAAATATCCAACACATCTATTTTGCACTAGACCAACTCATCTACGCCTCTATGCAATTATTGATAAAACTACATTCAATCATGCTCATCAAATAGCAGTACATAAATGTTGACATTAATGACAACACCATATACACTCATGCTCATGTTGCCAACAATCTCATCAATAACAAGCAAACTTCCAACAAAGTATTTTCTTTTTCAAGATTAAAGAACCTTTGTATAATCCTTTGATATTGAAGTGATTCTCATTGGTGACTAAGTTTTCTTTATCCAAATGTTTACATGTTGATAAGGTACCATCATAGCCCTTATGGTAAAGTGTTGTTGCCACAACATGACTAATTTGGGTGTTGAATTTTTTGGATTTTAAATGTGACTTTGGATTTTGTTCACAGACATTGGATGTAGAATTAGGTGATTGTGATGTATTGGGTTTGAGTTGATAGGTTGGATAAATAGACAATGTAGATTGGTTTGGTATACTTTTGAATTTCCAAACTTGAGATGGTGGATTATGGAATTTGGATTTGGGAATATGAAGTTTGAATGTGGGATTAGGATAGTGATTATGACCAATATTCTTGTACAAGTTGGAAGGTGGTGAACACCTATTATATGTAGGGTCAATCTTTTGATGTACCTTCATATTTTGATATGGAAGTTTTATTTCATTTGACTTGAGTTGGCCAATTAATTTTGGGACCCAAATTTCTTCTATATTATTTTCTTGAATTTTGTATTCATATAATATAGAAGTTTTCTTTGGAGCCTTTTCTTCATATGCTCTATGATTTTGTTGGTCTTGATAAAGGGATGAAAGATGTGGAGGATAATTTTTGTTGGTAAGGATGGTGGAAGTGGAAGGATTGTTGGCAACAAGCTTATTGTAGGGGCTATGAATGGTTCCTATTGATAGGCCAAAACAAAGGTATTTAATGAGAAGTTTAATGTTTAATAATATATTTTAGTTTGGTCTAAGTGTTAATCCATCGACATAAAATTGTGAAAGTTGTAGTGGTTGTAGGTGCAAGGGTTGCAAGTAGTGAGGTGAGTGTGGATACAATACAAATAGGAAATAAAAACAATCTTTTAAAATTGCTACATGAACAACTTACAAAAAAATAATTTTAAACAACTAAACATTATTAAAATAACAAATTATAAACTATTACAAACCATTATATTTAAATCTTAAATAAAATCAATTCAACAAACTATAGTTTTAAAAAAAAAAAAAATTGAAACTAAAAAATAATAAATAAAAATATGGAACAAAGTCACACCATTTCATTAGAGTGGGCCCTCCTCTCCTTCCACGGACTGATCAGAATACTAGTACAAAACTCATGTCAGAAACAACCTATATTTATTTAAACGATAACATATTACAATCTTTATTTTTGCTGAAAAACTCTCACTTTCCTTCTATAGTTACATATTGCTACACTATATTCCAAACTCTACGCTACTCTATATTCTCACACCTTTTCTATGCAGCCATTACATTTCTATATTGTTTTCTACACTATTTTCTAGCCTCCTTTTCTATACATTTTTGCATTATTTTCTACCTCCTTATGGTGTGGTTTATGTGGGTTTATAAGCCCACACCTTGCAACAAATAAGCCACGAAAGTAAAGAGTCATTTAAAAAATTCACTCAAAATAAAAAAAGTTTGTTTAGTTCACGGTTATTGGTTTTAAATTGTGGCCATATATAAGATAGAATCCATAATAAAATAGCATAGAGTATTGTTTTGGTATATATAAAAGATTCAACAATTATTTATTAGAAATTGTTGATTAACTGATTTTTATTGTAAGTGTAATTACGAAAAAAGTTGTTCTCTCCTCCAATAACATGCTGCAAATTATTTTTCAAAACTAAAATGACAATGCTTGTTAGTAAATAAAATTTAATATATAATTTTCATATTTTATCCAAAAACTATATGAAATATTTATAATTTATGTTTAATCTTTTGCAACAAAGAATGATAAAAATATATAAAATGGTATGAAAATGGAATATAAAAATGAATACTAAGGTATGTGAAAAAGTCTAAAATATGGGATAAAATAGAACATATATGCCTCTCATCATTCCCCCCAACTTAGCATATTGCACATCCTCGTGCATTTGAGAGGTTTTTGGTTTAAACTTGTAGGCTTGGGGTTTTTATAACTTCTTCCTCCTTAACTAGTATATCTCATGCTTAATCATATTTCCCTTTATTTTTATTAGCTCCTCTTCATAACAAGCTTCATGGCTTTTCTTTGTTTTATAATTTATAATTTTATTTTTTCAATATTCATACCTCCAATTTTATTTTGTTTTCCATCATTTTTCATTGTCATTTTTTTTCTTCCTCCTTTTGTCATTTTTTCATTTTTAAAATGTTATATAGAGGAGGTATTATAAAAAATTATCTTCACATTCATGAGCTATGAAAATGGTTGAAATGATAGTAAATATGAATGCTTATGAAGGTTTTAAAATAATGGATATTATGACAAGATAATTATGGATAATGAGAAACAAAGGCAATAATGGGTGAAAATATAGTCCCAACATATCCAGTATTCCCATACAACTTCATGTAGGTGAATGAATTTCAATCCTTATGATGGAGTACGATAATCTACATTAGAATGTCCCTAGGATCCTTTTCATGTCTTCAACTTGTCTATGGATGTGTGGCTTGTGAAGAATCAACCAGGAGTATAGTATTTCAAGAATCATGGTTCTCATACTCTGAGTTGCATATTGACTCTCACATGGTTTGGCATCTAGTTTGATTAAGAAGAAAACTTATAACCATGTTCATGTTGTTCACACTTTTTCCCAATAATCCTCTTATGATCTCCAAGAGAAAAAAACAAAGGAAACTTGATTTTCACCATATAGTTAGCAAGACCAACAAAAGGTATCTTTGGATGCTCATGTAGAGAAGCATCATCAAATGGTATTAGTGCAAAAGTATTGGGTAGCCTAGAGAAAAAACCTACAACCATATTCTCATGACCAAGCTTATCAAGTATAGTAATGCAATATTATTCATTTAATAACTCAAACATTATGATTGATTTAATTATTAGAAAATGAAGGGTATAGTTATTAATATGAATAAATACTTGATAATAATAAAATGGCTGAGTACATACTATTACAATGAATGCTTGTTGCTATGCCCCTACCCTTATAGTGTGTATAGTGTTATGAGTAGTCGGCTTGTGACTACTTTAACTCTTAATTAAGTCATATTATCATTATTATATTGTTTTTTAGTTATTTAGGCCAGCCTAAGGCTTATATAGGGTTATCTAGGTTGGCCTAGGTGATATCCTAATCATAAGTATGGTATATATAGGAGGTATATGTAGGTTATCATCATCATGTTGAGTGTTGAGTTCTTATTGAAGATATTTGGAGGTTTGCCTCCTCAAAATGACTCGTTATTCTTAGTTATTATCAAGTATTTGCAACATATTTACTATCATATTCTTATATTGTGCAAGCTATTTCATTACAATATTGTTCTTGTGGAGGTTGGAGCCTTCTATTTGAGGAGATCAAGAGGTTGGAGCCTCTTATTGGAATAGATTGGTGTCTCTTGCTGGGTTGGTGCTTAGTGGTGGGGATTGGAGTCTCCAATGGGTTGGTGTTTAAGAATTTTGTTAGAAGATTAATACAAACAATATTTTTCCATGGTTTTTTCTCATAAGGGTTTCCACATAAAATTGTGTGCCTCTTATGTGTGTGCTTAATTCATAGATCTTGCATGTATGGTATTGCTATATATGATTGTGTTTTAAAATAATACTGCTATGATTATTTAAATTGTGAAAACTAAAGTTTTGATCAATATTAATTCATACCCTCCTCTTAGTATAAATGCGTGTTTCATCAAATATAGGTGTAATTTTCTTACTATGGCAAGATTTGACTAAGAAATAGGCTCTGATACCACCAAACAATGTCTAGAGGTCATGTAGCTAGACAAAAGTGCACACAAACAACGATAAAGGCTAGGGGCCAAATGGTTACAACTTCTTATATTAGCAACAAAACAAAGTATACGACTTTCTTTATATATAACAAGGCCTCGAGGAGGGAGATGACACCGCTCTCACTAGTTGGGACCTAGTGGAATATGGAAAATTTCTACTCAATAGAGGGTGGGGAGGGTGGGGTAATCTTGATGGCTGAGACTCCCCTCTCAATGTTAGTTTTATAGCTTCAACCACATAATTTTATGTTTGTTAAAACTTTGAATTTATGATGCTATAGACAACTATTTTATTTTTAAAGTTATGCTTGTTGTAACTATTTTCCTTTTTCAACCAAATCTTGCTTTGTTCCCAAATTGACTAATTTAATCAAATTTAGAATATGATGTAATTCCACCTATTTTTTTTTTACAAATTTATTCATATATAGTTCTAATTCATCCCAAATAAATAACTTGGGCCTCTCTTTAGTACTTCATTTCATCTTGTTGTGCTCTTTATTCCTTATAAAAGATCATAATTGTCGTCCATTCGAATGTTGCCAAGGCTTATCTTAATTACACCGAAGGCGTGTCCCT
>CM021100.1:149422944-149529165 GCA_007115665.2 Sequoiadendron giganteum | reverse complement strand
TTTATTTGTTTTTATGTTGTTTTAATTACTATTCTATTTATTATATTATTATAATATTGTATAATATTATTTTTACATATTATATATTTATATTATTAAATTATGTATTATATTTTTATGTAAATTATAAATAATATAACAATGTATTATATATAAATTGTTTATATATTTATATTAAATATTATATTTATATTTATATTGTATGTTATTTAATATATATTATATTATTTATTATATTTAGATTTATATTATATATTATATTTAGATTTATATTATATATTATATTATACAATATATATTAATAAATATAAATTTATTATATTACATAAAAATAATATTTTATAGTTATGTTGAAAATGTGTCATATTTGAAGCAAGCAATCTAATATTGGTGATCAATGATTGAGAATGTTTCATAAATATGCATGGCGAAAGAAATGATCTCACCCATTCATTTTTATGAGGTTTTGTGCATGCCTACATGTCTTGAATGCATGCCATTCATGCTTGCTTGATTTGTAGTTACTAGCATCCAACATGTGGAATTATGCCTAAATTGTTTCTAGGTGGACATATTCATGGGGAGAAGGAGTAGGAAGGAGTGTTTCTAGTGCAAATAATGGGGACCATGAGGATCAAATGTTCACCATGAATGGATTGGTTTCACTATGACCTCCAACTCTAAGTGGAGCATCGTTGCTTACAACACCTATGTCATGCCACACATACATGCACACACAAACTCTATGTTTATCCCTCCCTATCTCTAACTCTATATCTCTCTCACACACTCCCTATTTCTCCCTTCCTATCTCTATTTTTATTTGTTTATCTCTCCCCCTTTCTATTTCTCTCACCCCTCTCTCTCTTTACTACTTTTCTCTATCGCCTCCTTTATCTCTCACTCTTGCCCCTTCTATCTCTATCTTCCCATATTTCTCTTTCCATCTCTATATATATTTCATTATCTCTAACTATCTCTTGTATTCACTCCATCTCTCTTGCTCTCTCCCTATATATAGCCCTCTTTTTACCTCTCTTTATATATCACTTCCTATATCTTTATCTTTCTATCTATCCATCTCTCCCTCCCTCATTATCTCCCTCTTTCTATCTCTATTTCTCCCTCTCCCTCTTCCTTTCTCCCTTTATATATCTCTCTCACTCTCCTTTATATCTCTATCTCTCTATTTCTCTCTATCTCTCTTTGTCACTCCTCTCTCCATTTCGTTCTTTTCATATCTCTCTACATCTTTCTCCCTATCTCTCTTTATTCCACATTGTCTCTCTCTATATCCCTTTATCTATATCACTCCCTCTCTCCCCCCTCTCCTCTCTCTTATTCACTCCATCTCTCCTACTCTCCTACTCTCTCTCTTAATCCTCTCTATCTCTTCTATCCATATCTTTATCGACCTTTATCTTCCCATCTCTCTATCTTTCTCCCTATTTCTATATCTTTTTCCATATCCCTCTTTATCTCTATATATCACCCTCTATCTACATCTCTCCCTCCCCCCCTCTTCTTTCCTCTCTTTGTCTTCTACATATCTATCTCCCTCTCTCACCCCTCCTTTCTCTCTCTCTCTTTCCCTCCTCTACTTATCCCTCTCTTTATCTCCCTCCCCTCTCTATGTCTCCCTCCCTTCATCCATCCTATTCCCCCTATCTATTTCTCTATCTCTACCTCTCTCCCTTTCTCTTCACATATATGTATATCTCTCTTTATCTTCATGTATATCTATATCTATGCCTCTCTCTCTCTCAGGCTCTCAATATCTCCTTATATCTCTATCTCTTTATCACTCTATTTCACAATCTCTATCTCTCCCTCTCCCCCTCCCTCTATATCTCTCTATCTCCCTATCTCTATATATTTATCTCTCCCTCTCTCCATCTCTCTATCTATTTCTCTCCCTCTTCCTCTCTCCCTTTATCTTCATCTCTACCTCTATCTTCCTCTCTTCCCCTCTATCTCTCTCCCTCTCTCTCTCTCTCTCTCCCTCTCCCTCTTCCTATACCTCTATATCTAATTATATTTGTCCCTAGATATCTCTATGTATCCCTCTCTCTCCCCCTCTCCTTCTAGGACCTCTATAACTAATTATATTTGTCTCTCTCTATCTACCTCTCTCTAATTATATTTTTCGTTCTCCCTCTCTACCTCTATATATTAATTCTTATCTCTATCATTTTCATTTGATTTCTCCCTCTCTATATATTTATTTCTTCTACCTCTATCTATACCTCTCTCTTCTCTCTTTATCTCCCTCTCCTCTCCATATCCCTCTCCTTCTCCATATCCATCTCTATCTCTATCTTCCTCTATATCTATATCTTCTTACACCTCTCTCACTCTTCTCCCCTCTATCTCTCTCTCTCTCTCTCTCTGTCTCCCTCCCTCTTTCCCTATTGTAAGAATATAATAAATTACGACATAATTAATTAGCTTTATATAATAAATAATTTGGTTTCTAATATATAATGCTATATTATATAACAATATAATAATTAATGCAATAGTTAATACATAAATAATAAATATAATAGATTAATATAATAATGACATAAATAATACATATTTATATCATAATATAATAGTTAATACATAAAATTTTAAAAATAAATATAATAATATTATTCTATAATTATTATTTTTAAACAAAAATTAATAATAATATTAAAATCATTTTCTGAATGACCTACCAAATGATCGGATTTACTATACAAATGTGAAAAAAAAAAAAAAAACAACCATTTTTTTCCTAATTGACCTTCCACACCTCTTCTGCGCACCCATTGCACAAGGTGCCATAGCTAGTATTATTTTATAAGAAAAGTCAAAAGGGAATCCTGGAACTAAATAAGTCTCTCTCTGCAACTCAGTTCATGGTTCTGGCCAAAGCACCATTAAACGGTTAGGAATATTATCTCCATAAATTCGAATCTTTTGGGTAAGTTCATGAGAACAAAATTCTTTCTTATATTTCATCCTCGTCTTCATATGTCTAGCTATTAATTTTTAGATGCAGAAAGCAGTCCATTGCATGCAACAGAGTGCTTAACATCTTGGAATCAATTTTGTTTTCCTAAAATAACCAGTGGATTGGTATTCTGTGATTACAAATAGTTTTCTTACTCATGGTCAAAATATTAGTTCATCAATTCTTTCAGTTGCTTTAAACATTGTTTCAGTCGTTCAATGACAATTTTTAAAACCCTTTCAGAGCTTATTTTATACCAAATTCCTTTTTAGCAACAATTCTTTGATGTTAAAAACCAAGTCAAAGCATACAGTTAGATCCTCAAAAAATATGGGTGGTATAGGATCAAGTTGGGAACAAAATAAACACATGCCCCCCAAAAAGGAAACAACTGCGACACATCGAGAGCACAGAAACAATAACAATTATGCCGCAAGGACAACACTAGTATTTGGGGGTGTCTTACTAATCAGGTTTATACCAACCTCCAACTGGCAGATCCCTGCCATCCTTAATAGGATCCCAGCCACTAAGAACAACATTATCACCTTCCTTTGGATTGCTCTGTGATTGAGTTTGGATCGCCTGTGACTAAGTTTGCACATTCTTCAATGGTGATATTGCAAGTGCCAACGAGATCATTTTTCTTGATCGGCCATTGACGCTACTGAGAGGACATGGAAGAGTGATGTAGAGGTGGAGACCAATCACTTTGGTGGCCAGAAGGTAGAGGGGGTGATGCTGTCCAGCTAGAGTGTTGTTTGGTTAGTAGTGGTGATAAAGGAGTGGTGACTCTCCGACAGCTATGTGGGTGGCACTAAGAAGGTTTAGAACGGTTGTGTCACCAGTCCCTACAGGGTGATTTGGCATGGGAGGGTGAAACTCTGGCCACAGTACAAGGGGCATCCCCCCAATGCTCAAGAAGGGTCTGAAGGTGTTAGAGTTCTAGTGCAACCTCGCTGGCTTGAACTTGAATCTGCATGAGCATACTAGAGATCACCAATGATTTGGAGTTAATAGCAAAGTTAGTATCCACAACATAATTTCTCTCTTTCTAGAAAAATAAATAAATTCTAATCCAAAAGCAAGCCATAGCTAAGAAAATTTTCCAAATAACTTGAGCCCATCACCAAGAATAACATTGTTGAAGGGTTCAAGCCTTAGAGGTAGGAAGAAATCATGAAAACATAACCAAGCATCTTGCACACAAGCACAAAAATAGAACATGTAAAGAGGGGTTTTTGATTGCCTATAAAACATACATCTTGTATTAGAAAGGCCAATATAAATTAAACAAGCGCCAATAGGAAGACCTTGGTGTAGTAGATGCCAGGTAAAATAGGCAACTTTGGGCTCCACAATGACTTTCCAAACCATTTGAAAATGCTTAGCCTAGATAAAATTGCATGACTATAAAGCCCACTTGGTATTCCAAGTTTGTATCATGGTATGGTAAGGTGAAAGCCACCTATATCCTTTCTTTGGAGTGTAATTAAGAAAAGGAGTATTACTTTACCATTTCCAATCTTTCCACCAAGACTTGAGAGAATGCATAGACATCTTGTGCAAGTGTTGACAAGGCATGACCTCAACTATAACCGGAAAATTTTCCTAGTGTGCATAGCCTAGGTTGAAGTTTGCTTTGGCTTGAGGGCAAGAAAGCCAAGTGGAATTAACCTTGGAGTAAAGATCCCGTAGGTGCTGTGTATCTAGGTGGTAGCTACCAATAGCTTATCTTAAGAATAAAAGATGATGAGAGACCACCATATAGACTATTGTTTGATGGATAAACCATTGCAAAATCTATCCCCATTCCATAGAAGCCATGGTTTGATAGTTCCATATGCTTTTTGGCACAAAGGTGCCACGGGTTTTGATAGGCACAAGAGAAATTACAACAGAATGGAAACCAAGACCATTCTTGGCTAGATGCCCATAAGGCGAACCAAAAGCAATGCAATTTTGCAACAAAATTTTCTAGGCTTTATTACCATCACAAGCTTTTACAATCCACTTAGCACATAAGGTAATACCTTACATGTTAATATCAATAAGGCCTAGCCACCAGAATCTCTTGGCAGGTATAAAGGTCCCATACAACACAATGAAACACTTATTGCGGTCTGAATTGGTCCAAAGAATGTCCCATAGAAGCTTGTCAAGCTTGTGATATGATGCTTTGGAAAGAACTTGGCATGAAGAGTTGTACGCATGTGTAGACACAAGAACTTTAGAGAAAATCTAGAATTTACCTGTGAACAAAAGCAGTTTGGTGATCTAGTAGGGGAGCTTTTTCTCAATTTTGTCAATCAAATGCTGCCAATGTTTGGATTGACCTGCTTGAAATGCAAAAAGAATGCCCAGAAATATAATTTTTTTCCTACAATGGGTTTCCAATCAAAATAATGAAGACAATCTAGAGGATGGGAAAAGGGTTGCCTGTAGTACTGTGTCTTATTCCATTAGATATTGGAGCTTGAAGTAACACAAAAAGTGTCAAGACACATGAAGGCCTGTTTAATACTGTCTTCATCTTCCAAGAGCATAAGGATTAATCCGCAAAGTTTCCCTTGATAAATTGCTGAGAAGTAGTTCTAGGAAGGGAAATTCTTTTGACTAGATGTTGTGAAATGGCATTGGCAAGAAGATAGCCCAATCCTTTAGCAGCAAAATCATAGAGTGAGGGCACAAGAGGGCATCCTTGCCATATAGAGTGAAAAAGGCCGGAGTGCTCAGATTGAACGCTATTAATGGTGAGGCAAGTGGAAACATCTGCAAAAGCATTTGGATCAACTAGATGAATGTGGTGCCAAAGCCAAGAATTCCCATCGTACCATTAGAAGCCAAGCTTTTGGAGCAAGCAGGCATCTAACAACATCTGCCCCTGTTTGGCTATGGTCACCAACAAAATGGGGCAAGAATGAAACCTGGGACATTCAAATTTGTAATTTGGAAAAACTTTCCATTTTGTCACATGCATGTGTTCAAAGCTTTAAAGTTTTTGAAGTTGTATTTTTCTAATAATATTTATATTTGTACTTTTGTAGAAGTATAGCGGTCAAGCATTCACTGAAAATAAACCAAACTTATCCACACATGGTTATAATATGATGGTTTACAATATTAGGAATTAAGTGCAAAACATGCCTGTTAGTGTTTTATAGCTTCGGGAGCTATTTTCTTAATTAAAGGCAGGTCGGCCTTCATGTTCTAAATAAAGTTAAATGAAAAGATGCTCAAGGCAGGTCGGCCTTCTTGATGTGCAAATTATATTTTATATTTTCTATTTCTATTGGAGGCCGACCTAGATGAAAAGTCACCTTGCTTTGTATATATACAAGGTGATGTTCATTCATTCAATCCATCAATTCAATCACTTCATTCACACCTCCAGCAGAAGTTCGCCTTTCCATTTGCAGCAGATCAGACTTCAAGGGAAAGCATACTTATTTGTATTTAACATCAAGGAGAAGTGTCTCCATTCATTGTATATACTCAGCCTTGTGTAAGGCCTGATTCTGTATGCAGTTTTCTGCACTTATTCATTGGATATATAAGAGATATTCTTTGCTGGGTTTTTCACCCTCGAGTAGGAGGGTTTTCCCAGGGTAAACTGCTGTGTTAATTGTCAAATGTGTTGTTGTATTTCTGCTTTACATTTCTGATCATAAAACTAACAGCCATGGTCTAGTGGTGACGCTATGCTATTGCCATGACAATTACTGGTCTTCAACCCATACAAGGAACATGCCCTGTTGTAATGCAGATAATAACAAACAAGATTAGGTGCAGGCCTAGATAGTAATCTAAGCTTTGCAATCTAATTGAATATCCTCATCCTCATATATATTCATCCTTTAAGGACCATTTTTATGCATTTGTTACTGCAATAATTAGTTGACTCATTTAGTCGTATGATACTCTCTTTATGATTTTATTTTCATTTCTTCTTTCATCCTTTGAACATCATTTTATTTCCATTTCTTGTAACATCATAATGGTGTCAATTTAATGTCCTTATCCTCATGTGTATCACCATTTAGCCTTTGATAAACATTTTCCTGTTTTTGTTATTCCAACATTTGAGCTGGTTGTCTTATTGGTATTAGACTGAATTTGTTTTTTTTTCCTTTCCTCCCTCTGCAAGCAGTTTTAATCTTCACAAGACCCATATTTAAAGGTGTTATATTGATGGCTTCTGTTGCTTTTTCTTCTTTCCTTTATCTTGTTTTCTCTTATCTGCTGGCTTTGGAGTGCACAGTCTGCTTCTTTGTGTCTTGTGGTATCCAATTCATTGAAAATTGTGAGAGACTATGGAGATGCACCAAAAACATTCAATCTCTTTAACCTAGGATGATTAATCTTCAACATGTTGGACTGTTTGATCTGTACGTTCTGCTTCTTGTCTCTCAAATTCATTGTGCCCAATTCCATAAGACAATAAGTTCTCTGGTGAGTCCATTCTCCCCTATCAACAATCCTTCAATTGGAATTTCCACTAATAGATCTGCTTCTTATTCTATCTCCATCATGCCTTTTTCTCTTTCATATATTCTTTTACAATTTTTGTTCTTTTTCTGATTGTGCAAACATAGGTTGCTCTTGGAAGCGAGTAGGCCTATGTGCAAGCAATTGAGAAAGATATATGCATTTTAAAACTCTCAACTTCCATGCTCCAAGGCAACTATATTTAAATTTTTTTAGCAGTTTGGTTAGTTCTTTCTGCTTCTTGTTTCATGTAGCTTTGAAAGGCTTGGTTCCACAAAAAAATAAAGGATTCAGCAAGGGCATCCTCCTCTTGTGTGGGAGTCTTCTTCAATGGTAATGGTCTTTGATCCCTTCCTTGATGATGGGTCTAGTAGTGTGCTTCAAAATGTTGCAAATAAAACTACACAGTTCATCCCAAAAGATCATTGCAATTTGATTTACTGCAAACAGAACACTCTTAAATATCAGGCAATGGTCTTCCCAAAACAAACAGATCTCAAAACAATCCATATCTACCACACGAATTGCCCATTGTCTCTCTAGTATCTTGTTTTAAGAATGGTGGGGGAGTTTACTCCAAAGACAAATGACATTCAAATTTTCCTTTGAACCTTTTGTCCGACACTTTCCTAAGGGAGTTTCCTTTGGTACTTTCTTCTTGCCTCTTAACCACTCTCCAATCAAGGTTGATCTTACCGATGTTCATTTATGGCATGCTAATTTTGAATCAGCAACTTTGTCAAACTGTATGACTTATCCCTCATGTTTCCTGGTTACATATAATAACAACTTAGAAAATAAAGAAGAAATATAATGATTAATTCACACTTCATCCACACCCACAGAACATGAATATCTGCAGATGCAGAAATTGAAGCCATAATATGTTTTGTACTAATGCTTATAGAATGATGTGTACTTGATGGATGATTGTTCATCTAAGAGGCCCTTAGATGTGAATGAAGGATCTTCAAGCATATGAGAAATGGCATATAGAAACAAGGATGATAGAAAGGTGGCCACAGCCGACATCCCATTATTCCCCCATTTGTATTCAATGAAAAAATTACAATAGGGCCTCATATTCAATTTATTACTTTCCATTGTTTCCAAAAATAAGAGAGATGAAGTATTAGCGAAAACGCTTCAAAAAATAGATATGGTGCAAATATTGATCAGAGTTTTGAAGGTTATAAGGTAAGTGAATTTCAAATCCCTCACAGTAATGAGTTTATCAGATTGAGATTTTCATTTATTTGCTATATATGATGGATTGAGATGTTTCAGTTCTTAGGAGGAAGGTTGTTTTCATGATATGGCGCCTTGTTCTCCACGGCCTGTAATAACTGTCAATGTAAAGAAGAAACCATGGGAGCAAGTAAAGCCTCTTCACAACCGGTGGCATCCTGATATCCCACCAGTTGCAGAAGTGACAGAAGGAGAGCTTTTCAGGGTGGAGACAGTGGATTGGACTGGCGGAGCAATTGGGGATAATAGTTCTGCAGAAGATGTCAAGTGCCTTGATCTTTCCACAGTAAATTTGATTCCTATTATTTCATCAATCCATTTTCATTCTCTTTAAATTTTGGAAAAATATGTTTTTGGTAAATTACTATCTTATATTAGGATTTCAGTTATTTGTTAATTGGATATTCTTAAATTGAGTTGCCTGTGCAGGTACACTATCTAAGTGGTCCAATCAAAATTCTAGATTCATCCAACATTCCTACAAAGCCTGGAGATATTCTTGTTGTTGAAATCTGCAACTTGGGCCCTCTTCCCGGAGATGAATGGGGGTTTACAGGGACCTTTGACAGAGAAAATGGTGGTGGTTTCTTAACCGATCATTTTCCGTGTGCAACTAAAGCTATTTGGTACTTTGATGGAGTATATGCAAACTCTCCACATATTCCAGGTTCATGACATGTCTTTTTCTTCACTATCTACTTATGAATGTAAAATTCGTTTTTTCCTCTTTCCTCCTTGGTAGTTGACATTTTAAAGCTTATTGTACCTTCTATTCATAGATTACTTCTAGAAATAAAGAACTACTTGTAATGTATTCTCTGTTTATATTCTCTTTATATTTTATTTGTTGCTATCTTGTACTTATCAGCCTTAGGGTTAATGGTTTGTTTGCAACAAAGAAAGTGACATTGTGATATGTTTTTCTATAGGTGTTCGGTTCCCAGGCTTGACTCATCCTGGCCTTATTGGGACAGCACCATCAAAGGAACTACTTGACATATGGAATGTAAGGGAGGAAACCTTGGAAAAATCCGATACACAATCAATCAAGTTATGTGATGTTCTTCACACACGACCTCTTGCAAATTTACCAAAGGCAGATGGCGCTCTACTTGGATTGGTATATAAATGTGGACAATGACTAGGAATTTCCAATTTATATTGTGCATAAAAATTAATATTCTCTCCTTATGCGTTGCATGCTTAAAATATTTCTTTCTAGTCATTTCCTTCTTATGAGTATATCTAGTTGAAGATAATATTTGTATGCTTTCCATTGGCTAGAAAGATTTATTGTTGATTCTAGTGAATAAGCCATTCTTATGCAATTGAGTCAAGCTGCAATTTTATTAAATTTGAAAAACAAAAGTGTGCACCCAAGATAAGGAAAATGATCTTAAATGCAAAGATCACTAAACAATCTATTTTCACAATAATTGAGCAAATCCAAATGTTAGTTTCCCCTAGATTACACTTGAAATTTGACAAATGGATCCAAAAGAAGCAACAACTTGTAGATTTGCACCCTAAATCCAAGTCGAGAAATATACTTCTAGCCATAGTTTTAGGACTCAGACTTAGACTAGACTCAGCAGCCCAAAATTTTGACTTGAACTTGAGACTTGGCAAAAAAACAAACCTCATAATTACATAGAAAAAAGAAATAAATGTTGGCAGATGGTCAACGCTCCCCTCGGGATTCGTGACATGGACTAATCGGCTCTCGTGGATCCGTTAACTCTGACAGTTGTATCGGGCATTAACAGGTTGATCTTTTGGTGCAACGGCAACTTTGGGGCCAACAATTGGTATCAGAGCCAAAGTTGCCAGGTTCGAATCCCCTCGGGTAATGCTGAGGGGGAGTTTGTTGGCAGATGGTCAGCGCTCCCCTCGGGATTCGTGACATGGACTAACCGCCTCCTGTGGATTCGTTAACTTTGACAGTTGTATCGGGCATTAACAGGTCGATCTTTTGGTGCAACGACAGCTGTGGGGCCAACAATAAATGAATTTAGACAACATAAAAGTCTAATTTGACAACGACAAGTACCCCCTTGGCCCATGTGGGCTCATCTTGTCCCCTCCTGGGTAGCGTATCTAGAAGAGGACCTCATTGTCTTGGTGGCTCAAATCCTCTAGACCCAAAGGCAATACCCGTTGAGACAACGACAAGTACCCCCTTGGTCCATATGGGCTCATCTTGTCCCCTCCTAGGTGGCGTATCTAGAAGAGGACTTCATTGCTGTCTCCTTTTGTAATATCCTTGTAAGGTCCTTTGACTGCATTGGTGCCCTGGTTTTCGTACATTTCCGCAATCAAGGCAAAGCCCTTCCTCCTTAGTTCCTCTCGGTCATGGTAAGAAAGGTGTGGTTCTTTGCATTCTTCCTTCCTACGAGAGTGCTTATCCTTTGAGGTCATCTTCTTCAGTAAGTTTGCATTATTTAGTCTTTCATAGGATGGTAGGATTATGCTCTGATACCACTTGTAATGTCCCATATTGATTTGTCTTAAATTTGCCTTTAATCTTCTTAAACCAACATTTTAAATAGGTCTAAAATCAAGAGTTTCAGTGATATATCTTAAGGAACAGCCCCCTTTGTCATTCCAACTTGACTACTAGATCATGATATATATATGCTGATAGACATAAGTAAGTATCTGATATAAGTTCTGGTGTAAGCAGTCTACAATTATATGATATTAAAATGCAGAACAGATACTAGAACTGTCTGTGGGTTCTAATTTAGCTTATCTGGCTTCATGCTTTGACATTTAAAGTGAGTTGATGTATATATTATTTGCCTCTGATATAATCTTTCAACCGTGCGATCCAATAATAGGCTGAGTGGTCTGAATCTTCTTCAATTAATGTGCAGCCTGGCGTGGGAATCAATGGCTCCCTAGAAGTCCTTAATCTCCTTTACAATGATGTCTTAATGTTTCAGCATTCTATTCCTTAGATCTGCTGTTTATGGGATACATATCTGCTACAACCTTTTTCCTACTGTTGATCTCAGATGATTATTTCTGACCGAGCCTTATTGTTTTTCCTGATTGATATGCCTATAATTCTCTTCTCCTTTTCAACGATCTGCTTGTATATGCTTTATTTTATTTATTTTCCTTTGTCTTACTTCCCATCCATTGATTCCCATATTCCTTTCCCTTCTCTTCTTAAATCCTTTCTCCTTAAATATCCCCGATTAGATCAAGGGGCATGTCCTTTTGTGTAACCGTTACCTTTTCATTTGATCGTTGCACCTTTAATTTGTAGATGACCTTTGGAATATCGCTGCTGAGTTAAATGCATTTGTTTGTTTCCATAATGATTTAGGAATCAATGTTAGTAGTAGTTGTTTTGTGACTATTATCCATCATAGTCATGATCGGGTTTTATTCCCAAATTGCTGTATTATTTGGCTTAGGAATATGTTCCGATTTGACCTTTGCTTGCTAAGGGTCTCTCTATTCATATGGTATTCGCCTTTTTTAATGAGTATACAGATTTTGTTGTTTCGGTTTGTATGTTTTTTATTAGTAATTGTAATATTTATTTACTTATTTAATTGAGGCATAAAGATTATTGGTTTCATTGTGAATATTATTATTATATCAATTACAATTAACAATATCAATTTATTCTATTTTTCATTATAATAATTGTATTATAATTATAATATTATCTACGATAATTACAATTATAATAATAATATTTAAATGGCAACTACTTATATTTATATTTTGATATTAATTCAATTTTGTTATTTGTATTTTAATGTTTCATATTTGGTGTTACGATTTCGGGGGGACATGACACTAACCCATCACGACGCCATTCTATTGTCGGGTTATTTCCCTAAGTTCGCTTAGGCAACGGCGCCAAATGTTTACTCCCCGGGATGCTTTCAACGTACTCTGAGAGTAAACAAGAATAACTTATAGAACATAACGCACGTACTAGAACATATCGCATGGAATAATCATACTGTATTTATTGATAGAATGTATGCCAGTACAATCACTCGTACTATAATAGTGTAGCACAAGTACATAACATAATAGTCTCCAGAATCATAACATTAATAATCATAGCAATAGTGTTTCGTGACTACATGACTCAAGTGCATATAGTACGTTGGCGGTGGTTGAGAGACCAATCGTCGTGTCCCTTCATCACAACTAATTGTTTTGTCAAGAACTTAATTCCCGAGACAACTAACTAAATTGATAAGTACGTAACACAACAAGTACATGAATTATTAACATTAACTAAAGTCTTATTTACTTATGACTCACGGCCTACTACAACCGACTATGACTACAGCCAACTAGACCGACTACACCATGAAGACTGGTTCATTGGTGTGGTCTTCAATGACATGATTTCCCATCTTGCTTTTGGCAGTTGAACATTGGACTGAGCAAAGAAGGTCAAAACAAGTGGAGAAAACAGACAAGATTCAAAACTCCTATTTTTGCTCTGGAACATAGATACAGATAACAGATAATATGCTGAAACATATTGTTTTTGCTTCTTTTCTTTTCAGCTTGGGCACAAAAAAGGACAAAGACATTAGAATAAATAGAGAAATGGTAACACAACAGAGGTTAACCGGAGAATGTGGGTAGCTATTGGATGAACAATGTGGGATGGAAAAGCATGCTCGGATATCACTTGGACATGCTGCTGTGTTCAAAGAAACATTTAAAAAATGCTAAATAAATTTGTCAGAGATTGCAAAAAAAAACTTTTAGAAGCTGAAATTAGTGTAAGTACTGGTTGATATAAAGTACTATTGTGGAATGCACACAGAAATTCAAGAGACCGAGGAAGACATTTCCAATGGATGTGTGTTAAGCTATCTACAATATTCCTTGATTGATAATAAGATTCACAGAAACAAGAGGACTGAAAACTCCACTTTTTGCTCTGGAACATAGAGACAGATAACAGATAATATGCTGAAACAGATTGTTTTTGCTTCTTTTCTTTTCAGCTTGGGCACAAAAAAGGACGAAGACATTAGAATAGATAGAGTAATGGTAACACAACATAAGTTAACCGGAGAATGTGGGTAGCTATTAGATGAACAATGTGGGATGGAAAAGCATGCTCTGATATCACTTGGGACTTGCTGCTATGTTCAAAGAAACATCTAAAAAATGCTAAATAAATTTGTAAGAAATTGCAAAAAAAAAAACTTTTAAAAGCTGAAGTTAGTGGAAGTATTGGTTGGCATAAAGTACCATTGTGGAATGCACATAGAAATTCAAGAGACCAAGGAAGACATTTCCAATGGATGTGTGTTAAGCTAGCTACAATATTTCTTGATTGATAATAAGAATCACGGAAACAAGAGGACTGAAACCATTTTAATAGAAACAGAAGGGAATAAAGGCTCATTTAAACTAGCGTTCTATTTAATGCTTTATTAGAAATAAATGGCTTTTTCTAGTAATGAAACATATTTCATGTGATAGCAAAAAGGAAACAACTTAATTATGAATTAGTAAACTTATACAAAATGTCTTATTTACATAATATTTTTATCACATCAAAAAATGTGATGTATAGGGATACACAACATATGCACATAAATATAGAATATTTCAGTCAACATCGATCACATAAGGCTTGTGAATAGATCGTATGCATATTGATATATTTTGGAAATTATAACAGTTTTAATACACACAATATAGGTTATGATCTTCTTTTCTGGCTACATTTGTAGAATGAATCAGGTTCAAATAATCACTCAAGTGCTTAATGTTTCCTTTCTGTATATAATATCTTTATGCAACAAGGTTGGTTGTGCAGGTAAAATCAGGCACATCAGAATGGGAAAGAATTGCAGCTGAGGCTGCAAGAACTATTCCAGGTAGAGAAAATGGTGGGAATTGTGACATTAAAAATCTCAGCAGGGGATCAAAGATATACTTTCCTGTATTTGTAGATGGTGCAAATCTCAGTATGGGTGACATGCATTTCTCTCAGGGTGATGGCGAAGTCTCTTTTTGTGGGGCTATTGAGATGAGTGGATTTCTTGAGCTTAAGTACTCTATCTTCTCTCTCCTTTTAATTTTTTTTTTGTGAGCTATTTTTGACAATCTGTCCATCAAGGAATTGAGTGAAAAGGACTCTCTTAATTCAATTTGCCGATCAATCTCTGCAGTCTTATGGTCAATTTGTAATGAAATTTTGTTGGAGCCTTCTCAAAAAGAATAGTTAAGTGTCTGCAACATCCCTGGATGGCTGATAATTTTTTACTTTTATTTTGTTGAGGGTGGTTACACGCATAACTGGGCCTAGACTGGTTTTGGAGATGTTATTACAAGTGTATATGTCCTCTAAGTCATGGATCACTGTGAAGGGAACTAATGGTGGTAATTGAAGAGTCCAGGAAAAATGAACAAATGCTATAATATATGAATGCAACAACTTTGGAGCCAATCCCCAAGATTGCCCATGATGAACAAATAAGCCACTATTGGCCATTGGAGCTATGCAAAATGCTCTACATGGTCGTCTCCAAATTGATAGACTCAAGGATCAAGTCCCAGCTGGGAAAGCTAATCTCTGCCACTCAATCAGCTTTCAGATCACTGATAGCATTATTGTAGTCTAGGAAGTACTACATTCCCTAAAGGATAGAAAGCCAGCGCTGACATGGTTTCATGGTAAAGCTAAGCATTTCCAAAGCTTTTGATAAGTTTAATTGGGGCCTAAGTAAAGTTTTGTAGGCCTTTCGATTCTTCTAACCTGTTATCCCATGAATACAAAGCTGTATCACTTCTCCTACCTTTGACATCTCCATCAATGGTACTACAAAATACACCATGTACTGCTTCTAGAGGCCTCTGAGAGGGAGACTGACTAAAATCCCATACCTCTTTATTTTATTGACAGAAACACTAAACTGTATTGGAGTAGCTAAAATTTAGGGCCCAGTCTTTGGATTTCCCACCATTGAAGGAGGCAAATTTTGTAATTTTCACTTTGCAGATAATACACCTTTTTCTTTTTCTAGTTTCCTTCTCCAAGAATTCGACAGATTGCATAGTATTTTTTATATTTACCAAATGGCTTCTGGACAGCAACTGAATGGAGAAAAAGCCTGTCTTTTTCCTAAATATCCTTGTTAGATGAAAATGAGCTATTCTTAATAGTCTGGTATATCAGGAAGGAACTCTACCTATAAAGGTTTTTGGGATTTCACTTAGCATCAGGAACAATGCACAATTATGGGATGGCACTATGGGAGAACTCGACACCAAATTGTTCCACTGGACAAATAGGTGGCTCTTTTCTGCAAGAAGGGATTAGCTAATGCAGTGGGTACTCTAAGAAGTGCCTATTTATGTACTTACTCTTCCCCTTTTACTGAAATAGCTAGTCCTCAAGATATAAACTTTACAGAGGAATTTTGTATGTCAAGGAACAAAGAATAAATTTAGATACCCATAAGTTGAATAGAGACCAAATTTGTAAGCTCAAGCATGAAGGGGGACTGAATATCAGAGATATAGTCATCTTCAATCAAGCTTTGGCAATTACTATAACAGGGTGGTCCAGAAATTTTGAAATTATATGGAAACATATATTCAAACAGAAATACTCCCTAAATTCTGTATGTAGTTTGTGTACAATGCCTTTTATTGTGCTTCGGTAGTATTGGTTATCCGACTATGTATTAATTGTTTTTACTAATTGGTTGTCGGCTTTGGCTAGTTATAAGCATCAGTTGGTTGACGGTTGTGTTTTTCTTGGCAACCGTTGGGTCCTTTAAATACATTGTGTATCGTCAAGGAGAGTAGTATGATCTAGTTGGATCGACTTTGATCCTTGGTTGACCATCTCTGGTTTTCTTCTATAATAATTTCATGTGCAAATAAAGATATATTTTACGCATGTATCTGGTATGCATTGTCATCTCTATTATTAATTCATGTATTTAATTTATTAGATATAGCAGTAAACATTTGGCGCCATTGCCTTAAAGAAATCAGGTCAAATTGGAGAGATTAATGCCCTTAGACCCCAATAAAGGCAAGAAGAGACCACAACATGGTCAAGATCAAGAGATTAGGTGATCCTTAAGGATCATCAAACAAAGAGAATGAAGGAGATGACTGAGGGGTGAAGTTGAAGGTGAAGGGTTCCTGAGGGAAAGTTTGAGCCAACCCAAGTGCAAAAGTTGAAGCATAAGCAGAAGTTGTAGTCGGGAGAGAAAGAGAACTGTCAAGACAAAAGAACGCATGAAGGGAGAGTGGGTAGAGATAGCCCAACACTTACCACTTCTCGATGAAACATACACTAATCTCACTAACTCAATGAAACATACACTAATCTCACTGACCAAGCCAAAGAACCGTCCATACCATTAGCGTCGGATGAAGCTGAAAGTGAAGAGAACACTGCTAGAGAACCATATGAACCATCACCGACAAACAAAGAAAGGTCATCGTTGAGTGACAAGGAAGGTTCACTGACAGACGAAAGGGAAAGAAAGGAGGGCACTGCCAACCCGACCGTCCAAGAACAATTTGTACCAAGAGAACCGACTGACGGGGAAGGCTAGAGAAAACCTACCGACGATCTGACAAAGACCATACACTAGATTGAAGACTTGATATTGATGGAAGAATTGAACATTGGAAGATCGGAGCCAAAAACAACAGGACAAAGGGAGCATTGAAAGGACCATGAAGGCAACCTGAGGGTGATGAATGTTGAAAAGGGATGAGTAGAGGATTGCGGCATGTCCAAGAGTGCAGGGAAGGCCCCCAAATGCACGAATCAAAACTCTCCAAACAGGTTATCGTCACAAAAGGTGCAACAAAGAGGTAAGATGGTGACTCCCCCAACAAGTCTAAATGTGGAGCGGTAGAAACTCCCAAAGTTCACCGAAAAATTAAAATGGATTGGAGGACCCTATAAGACATTATAAAGCATGAGACAATCTGGGTAGCGAATGGCTAGGACAACAAAGCATATTGGTTGAGAGCATTTCCAACAACTCTCAAAGGGATAGCCATTGACTGGTATATTGAATTGAAAGCCGCTCATAAGAACACATGGGATGCATTGAAAAGAGCATTCCAGGAGGAATTCAAATTCTCAAGAGATGACAACAAAATTGTAGTAGAGATATACAACACCAAACAAGGAAAGCACAAAAATGTATGAGCCTACAATCGTAGACTCAAAATTATTGGTCAAACTAGAAATCTAGCTGATTGATGGATTGAAGAAAAAATGGTTCATCGAGGGATTTATTCCTTCATTGAGGAAGAAAATGAAAGTGATGCCTTCGTCATTGTATGCCGATGCTTACAATCGAGCGATGGACATAGAAAGTGAAGATAAAATGTCCTTGTCATGTCCCTGGAATTGTAACCCTGAAATGTAAATATTTAAATACAAATAAAATAAATATTGGAAACATAAATATAAATAATTGCAATTTAATATTATTATCAAAGATAATATTATAATACTACTGCGGATACCAAATTATAAATATTAAATATTATAGAAAGATAATATTGTAAAAATAAATATAAATATATATTAAATAGAATGTAAGTATTGAACAACATATAAAATAAATATAAGTTTAACTATAAACATTGAATGACATATAACATGTAAATATTGAATAACACTTAAATATAAATACATTAAAATTAAACAATATAAATAATAGTCATTAGAATATAAAAAAAAAACAACAATGCTAAGCGATTAATAGGCAGCAACCTAAACTAAAGTCATGTCCTTCCAAAACTGAAAGAGCACAACCTTCCTCAAATCGCATCCCTTCTCAAAGAGAAGAAGATATAAGATACGGTGGAGTAAGGAGAGGGATAAGGAGGGAAGTCTAACATACACCCACGAATCTGCATTCAAAGGCAGATATTAATATATACAGCCAATAATCAGGAGGATGTAGTTAGTAATTGATTAAAGAAGCAGTGGTTAGAGTAATTAAGGGTAGCACTTAGAGATATAATCGGGAATCAATATAGGCAGCAAGGAAACATGCAGACAAATATATATTTATAGATCTTAAGAAGTAAACAACAGGTTAAAAAGATCATACAATTATTAGTATATATATATATATATATATACACACATGGATTTATAGATGAGTAAGTATATATATATATATATAAATAATGTATAGTTAGACTGATTAATAAGGGTTATAGATATATATGTTTAGATATGTGAATTATACTGATTATGTAATAATGATGCTTGCAACAATTATTAAGTCTTATAAGTAATGATGACTCTTTAAAATAAACATAAGTAGATTATGTATATTTATGAATTGTCCTCATCCTATGATCAATCTTGTATAAGGTAGAAGGGGGCGAGTAAGGAATCATAAAACATGGAGAGAAATAACAACTCAGGTGATTTCCTCACTTAGCAATAATGTTTAGCATATTTTGAATATAAGAAATAGATATTGCTAATCTGATTATTGATAGAATGCTTTCTTTGATCTTATCATAATGAAAATTATTCTAGGAAATGATGAACTTAAAAAACCCTTGATAAATGAAAATATATTTGATGATAGGCATGAAATAAATCTTGAATAAATGCAAATATATTTGATTGTTAAAAGATTGTCTTCTTTGTGCTTGTACAATATTAGGGAGGGCGAACCATGGGTGAGTGGTGCCTAAAAACCCCACTTAAGGATTCTGCTACGGCCATGGAGGGGTGGGGGTCCCACTTATGATTCCGCTGTGGCCATAGAGGGGTGGTAGGCTTGGAGGCCACTATGGACCTTATGGTTCCTTTATCCTAATAGGGTGAGTGTCTTTCGAGGTGTTGCTATGAGTGGAGAATGCAGGTACTAAGCCGTTGGGAAAGGAGGATTGTGGTGAACAACCTCCTGTGCCTAGCATGAGGGCTTTAGGGCGGATCCACCCATGGCACTCCTCTTGCTTGTTAAATTGCATTTATGATTATGCTTATATTTTGGATATCTAGATATTATTGCTAACAGTTATATGTGTATGTGGAAATGTTATTAAATTGGTGAATGCAGATTCTCAATCCAGGGTTATTTCATTAGAGAAACACATTCCTTTTGAAAAGAAGAACCTCTAAATCTAATCTACAAGCGAATTCTAGGGCAAACTGAGTATGGGACATTACAGTGGTATCGGAGCATCTTTCTTGCCATCCTGTGCGTACTTGAGCTACTTGCTTGTCTACTTAAGCTAGTTGCCTACTTGCTTGAGCTGGTTGCTTGTGTGCTTGAGCTGGCTGCCTACTCACTTGAGCTACTTGCTTGGGTGCTTGAGCTACTTGCTTGTTTGTTTGAGCTGGTTGGTTGGTTGTTTGAGCTACTTGTTTGCTTGCTTGAGCTACTTTCCTGTGTGCTTGAGCTAGTTGCTTGCTTACTTGAGCTACTTGCCTATGTGCTTGAGCTAGTTGCTTGCTTGCTTGAGCTACTTGTTTGCTTAATTGAGCTACTTGCCTGTGTGCTTGAGCTGATTGCTTTCTTCGTTTAGCTACTTGTTGTCTGGTTGAGCTACTTACCTACTTGATTGAGCTACCTGGTTGTCTACTTTAATGTCTAATTCAAGTAGTTTTATGTTCTACTGATTCACAAACTCTAACTCGGGGGGGGGGAAGGGGGGGATTGAGAGTTATGGAGAAGTAGTAGCACTTAAGAAAATTAGTAATACATTAACCTCATAACCAGAATAACCATCATGTGTGTTCGAACTTCCAATTCCTATCAAAGCTACTATCATCACCACAGGGAAAAAAACATCTTAAATTATGATTGCTTGAGGGCAAGCAATCTTGGGTGGGGAGGACTGTCATGTCCCTGGAATTGTAACCCTGAAATGTAAATATTTAAATACAAATAAAATAAATATCGGAAACATAAGTATAAATAATTGCAATTTAATATTATTATAAGTATTATTATCAAAGATAATATTATAATACTATTGTGGATACCAAATTATAAATATTAAATATTATAGAAAGATAATATTGTAAAAATAAATATAAATATATATTAAATAGAATGTAAATATTGAACGACATATAAAATAAATATAACTATAAACATTGAATGACATATAACATGTGTTGGCGTTTCAAATCGCACCTCTGGAATGCGTTCTGGAAACAGACAGCTATGTGCAGTAAACTGCTCTTCGAATTAGGAGGGGAAGCTCCCTCTTTTGCTGAGTTGCATAAAGAAAAGTAATCTAAACTTAATTATGCCTATCTTTTTGGCTCAGCTGCGAGAACACAAGGTTATAGAACACTAGATGTTGCGGCTGAGGTTTTCCATTTAATGAAACTAGACAGCTACAACTTAACCTACGCTTAAAACGTTTCCACCCTCTCAAGTAAACGCAGAGCAAGAGAGTTTGGAAATGGACGCGTTTGATTTCTGACAAATATACTTAAATAAACTATTCTTCAACACACGTTTCATGGCAAGCTGAAAAAGAGATCATAAAAGTATTACGGAAATACGAGACTTTTATTTCAAGGCAGACAACCACGCTCAAGATTTTATTTACTCATACTTCTAACACAAAACAAATAGACGGAAACTTGAGATATTTATATCAAGGTAGACAAAGCACGCTCAAGATTTTATTTACTCAAATTTCTGGAACAAGGATTACAACTTCGGGACAGCAAGTCGTAGCAACACGCTTGCAACATGCGATCAACCTAATTGTAATCAACACAACACATGCACTAAACAAGTATTTGCAGCTAAAGAGGCATGCAAACTTGCTCCTTACACAAAGTGAACAATACTGAATAACAAAGAGAAGGTACTATGACACTTATGTCTTGTTATCACAAGCACGGTTAAACTAAAATGAGCAAACACTGCTCTTATTTATAACTAAGCAGAGGAGTAGGAAACCCTAAAATCTCCTTGCTTTTACGACTACTGCTTGCCAACATGCAAACTTTATTTCTAAATCCAGAAGAGATTAAAACATTAAAACCCTAGAAAGCTTTTAAAAAGGAAAGTGCCAACTCATGACAACTTGTTACAATATTTTCTTTCTATCCTCAAAGAATGGAAAAGATTTGAGACAAGAATAGAAAGAAAGCGTGGAAGATGCTTCTAGAAGAAAGCAGATTTAAAGCTCGATCACATAAGCTAAAAAACGAGCAACTTCATCTAAAGTAGGAGTGTTGATGCTATTAATAGCAAAATGCCGCTTTTCCAAGATTTCTTCACCATCTGTAATTGATTTCAAGCAATCTTCACTCTCATTGGCCGCTTTCTCGAACCTTGCTAACATCATGGAAATCATCATCATTCTCCCAACACTGCCCTCGTTGCCATGCAATATGCTCTAAAACTTAGCTTGGACTACGTCAAGCTCAATGTAAGAACCATCCTCAAGGCAATACTGACAAGGAATTGCTGCAACTACTTCTCTGACGAACCTAAGAGTATCAACAACTCTTTGTTTATATGCTGCAAACTCCTCAGATATTCTAATATATATGTTCACCTTGAAAAGATGACTTTCTTTCCACTCCAGGATTTGTCTTTTATGTTCTCTCGCCATTGTAGAGCCACAAGCCATCGCTAAATCTGCAATTATGATTTCGTGCATGGGCTTGAACTCGGCTATCAGCTACTCAAAATCTTGGATACCTTGACGTAAATCATGAGCCTTGTATCTTAACTGGAAGACTTGTGTCAAGACCTCTTTTCCTCTGTTGATGATCCCTTCAACCCACTCATTTGTTTGTTTACCACAAATAACTAACTGCCTTAATTGCTGCTGATCAGCTGGTGTTTCTAAGATTTGAGGCAGCAACTGAGTTGTTTGTGAGGTGCCTTGGATAAGATTCGATATACATAATCGGAGTTGACGATTTTCAGCCTTGAGGGCTGCCTTGTCTTCTCCATCCTTTTGCACTCTTTCTTGAATGTTTTCTGTTACCATCTTAAACAAACTTATATCAGCATGTCGAGTACTTTTACCAAAGTTTGCTTTGACCATGATAAAATCGTCAACATCCACCTCATTTCTGATTTTATTTTCAAGAGGCGTAGCTGTCTCCATGACCATTTCACCCTCGAGATTCCTCTCAAAATGCATTTGTTTCTTGGCCTTCTTCTTGGGTGCTTCTTGGTATATGCTAAGGTCATCAACATTCACCCGATACAAAGGCCTTCTTCTTGTCCTTCCCAAGGAGCTCTCAAGCCAAGATGTAGTATTTCTATTAACATCCAAGGGAGGAGTAATTGTAACATTGATCTCTATCTCATCTTCCAAATCAATGTGAATTGGCAAAGACCTAGGAGATGGTAGTGTTTCTTGTATCAAAGGTTCATCATGTTGCACTTTTTATTGAAGTATGGGCTCTGGTTGAGGAACTTCTGTTTCAGCTGTAGGCTGCTCCTGTATAACAATCCCTGTATAATCCAACCTCCTTTTAGCACTCTTTGCTGATCTACTGCCCTTTGTGACCTCTTGAGACTGAACTTTCTCTTTGTTCTTTGGTTGCACTCTTGAAGAAGAGGGAAGAGATGAATGTTTCTTTGGCGGCTCTGCTACTGGAATAGGCTCCCTTCTCTTTAGAATCAAGAAAGTCTTACTGTACTCCACCACTTGTCTTGTCCTTTGTTCCACTGTGATGCATTCTTTATGAGCCCAGTTGACCTGTGGAAGAGGTTGCTGCTCGACCTTATTTTTAGTGTAGGCTGGAAGAATTACATCCCCATCATCATCTGATAGCCCTTCAATACCTTCTGATAAGCAATCTTTCATTTGATGAAGGGTTAACCTACTATGACTTCGCCTTCGCACCTCATACTCATCCCTGCAGTTAGCCCAAAAGTCTTCAAGTGCGGGCGTATGAGCATGGTTTTGACCAAGTCTAGATGCATAGAAGCCATGGGGATCATATAATCGTCTCTTGCTGAAAGGCTTGAGACCAAACTTATCTAACTCGTTACCCATTAGTTTAGCTTTTGCGGATGATCTACATGTGTAAATGCCTAAAGCGAAAGGAAAGCTGAAGGCTGGTCTCTTTTTGTTATGCAGACGGGTGTGAACATTTGAAATCTGCCTGAAGAATTCCATGCATACTACCTCATCTGATGGATACCTCGGTAACATAAGTGGAGCTCCTGAATAACCGTACACCTTTAGATAAGTGAAAGTGGCGAACTGAATAAACCAATCTGCCCATTTTGATATTGCAGCCCTGACAACGGATGAGATGCGAACATGTAGCTCGTTGTCCAGGTCCCGCACTGTATAAATCAAGAATGTTTCATTCACCCTTTTGTAATGACGTGATGCAGCAGTGAATTCCAACTGAGTGTAGTAGTTGTAGACATGTTGAACGTTCAAAGAACCTTCTATGTTTAACCCTCTGAATTTACCTTGATAGGCAACCAAATAGACTAGGTAGGAGACCATGTGAAATGCATGTCTATGAAAGTACTCAGTTATCTGATGATGTAAGCAATCACTGATCAATGTAGGCCAGTCATAGAACTCTGTCTTTTTCATTATATGAGGTATCACGTATAACATCCAAGGCTGAAACCTTGTTGTATTTGCTTGACCTGTAACTCGATTGAGTAGGGTTATTATGTTGGTGAATTCCTCTTTGAACTGTCCTCTTCCGACATCCTTTGGCAATGTAGAATGTTTCTCTTTCAGCCACCTATGTGCAATCTTCTTGCTGTATTTATCTTGATGTTCTTCCCATATCCTTTCACATTCTTCCACGTTGATAGTGATGCTTCCAGGCCATGGTGGAATGGAGAAGCATTTCTCAATCATATCTGGTTTTAGGCTGCAAATGATTCTCCCATCAACTGACTGTATCTCCCTTGTAGCTGGATTGTAATGCTTGATGCAAGCAATTATGAACTCTAAGCTCTGTACCGAGAAAGGTATGGATGCTGCTGCAAGAAGGCCTGAATGGGCGAGCTGCCTGATGGTGGTATTGCTTGCATCTTCTAAAGGACGTATATTGAACACTGGCTTGATGTGATGCAAGTCTGTCTCGGCTGTTTCAATGAAATCGTGGTAAAGAATTGATTTGGTCTTGAACTCTGCAGGAGTGTATTCCATTCTGAAAGACTTGAAGATTGACAGTAAACATGCCTAGGTTCAGACAAATTTTGACAAACTTTCTAAATTTAGCTTGTTGATTTTTCTTCCTCCAACGAACAAATTTTTGAGATTTATTCTGAGATATGGGTTTTGACTAGAATTTCGTTACAAGCCAACCCAAATCATCTATTTTTGAAAATATGAAGTGGAGACTGAAAAAGCAGCAAACCCTAATTTTCCCCAAAAAAGCAGAAAAAGCTGACATCTGGGTATTGTTCTTGAGCATAATTTGAATGGACCCAGTAGATTAGATTTTGAAAACCTTGGCTTCTGACTGAAAAAACAACAACTTTTAGTTTCTCTGAAAAAGCTGAGGTATGGGTTTTGTCTAGAAGAAGGTTTAGCATAGACCCAGAAGACTAGAAATGGATGAATATGAAGTTTTCCTTGACATGCAAAATAAAAGCAGTTGCTGCAACTTAGAGAGAAATCTTCAACAATTTGTCCAGAAGATAGAACAAAAATGGATCAACTTGCTGAAATTTGATAATATAGGCCTTCTTCACAAATTTGATGTTCTTGATGAGAAAATATGAAAGAGGAGGTCTTCTTTGATTGCTGATCTGAAAATTTATGAGAAACCAACAAGTTAGGATTCTTGAATCTTGAAAAACATAGGTTTGACGCTGTTGCTCTGTTTCTCTTTGAAGGCACCTGCAAGAAAATATGAAAAATAATACACAGAAGTGTCTTTAAATAAGTTTTTGTTTTGAAAACAGCTTCTCAAACCCTAATCTTGGAGAAACCCTAAACCTAATTCATGCCTTGAGGAAAGGCGTATTTCTCTTCACTTGAAAATTTTAAAACTTTCGAAAAATAAACTAAGGCATGAAGGAATGGGCGCCCTTCTTGAGGTATGGCACCCGGTCTTCCCAGACTTAGCCAAATTTCTATTATTTTCAACTTTTGTTCACTTTCTGACCCTGCTTCAGCTTTGTCTCCCGGCCTCTGGATTTACCCGATGAACGAACTAATTCTTCCATCGCGGAGCCTGATCATATCTAACAACTTTGTTCTGGAGACGTCATCTGCTAAAAGCTTCATTTATCCCTTCGAAACGTCAAGTGCCTATCCTTGATAAGGGCACCTATTTCTTCTAGTGTTAGACATTTTTATGATCTTCAATCTTATGCTTGTCTTCCGACCTTCAGGTGATTTCACTATTCTGGGTGTTGCACTTGTCAGATTGACTAGCTATTGAGTTCATTGGATAGCTGAGATGAATCTGGAAGGGGTCCTCTGGATAACTCATCTCCGGAAATTGACATTTGATGGCTCTAAACCCTAGGTGCCTTTCTCCTTCAGGGGCGCCCATAGCTTCCAGTGTTAGTTTTTATTTTTGAATTTTCATTGTTGCTTTCCACTTTCTGCCATTTCTCACACTTTTTCTCCTCTGTTTGCCTGGCGATATCTGATGACTGTTGACTCCGACGGACGAGCTAACGGATTCGTTGGAGAGCTGGATCTAGTCTGAGGAAGTCATGCTGGAGAAGTCTTCAGCTAATTTGACCATCTGCTAACTCAAAAGTTTGGGCGCCCTTCTTGAGATATGGCACCCAGCTTCTACAGAGTAAGATTTTCTTCTGTGTTATTCTTCTTCAATCTTCAAAATATCTTTTTCCGTGACTCTTGTTCGTCTTGAATTTGCCAGTGACTGGATGATCCGACGAGCATACTGACTGATTCGTAGCGGAGCTAGGATGAATCTGAGCAACATTGTCCTGGATAAGGAAACCCTAATTTTGGCTTTTGGCCTCTTGAAAAGCTGGGCGCCTTTCTCCTTCAGGGGCGCCCATGGCTGGCAGTGTTGGAAAATTTTATCAGTTTTTCAATTTTACCTAGTGACACGTGTTTCCATTAACTTTGGCTACCAAGATGAAAATTTTTCTAAGGCATGGAAACATGGGCGCCTGGTATCTCCAGACTTAGATAAAATTTGATATTTTTCATTTTTCAACTTCCTCAGTTTGTTCCTCGTTTCTCGTGCACATTGTTCGTCGACAGTCTCTATTTGATGCTCGAACTCTTGATTCTGACGCCTGACAGCTGGCTGACTTCCATGAATGACCTTGGATCTCCGAAGCAGCTTCTGAAAAAGCAGAATAGACCCAGTAGAGTAAAACTGACCTTTTTGTGATTCTAACTGCACCAGTCTGATGAGGAAGTATTTTAAGCCAATCAAAATCAGTCTTAACCGTAACGGCCAAACTTTCTATTTTTAGAAAATTTTACAAGTATCCATTTCGTAAGAAACTCAGAAAAACCCAGAAAAAGTTTCTATTTTTAGAAAACTGCTAAAAATAGAAATTTTCCTAAAATTTAGGGATGAAAAATTGAAATCTGGGTATTGCAGGTTTGATCTTTTTGGACCGACCCAGATTGTCAGATTTTGAAAATCTCAAGCTTATGACCCCCATGCAAGACATGCAGACCCCCATTTTGACCTTTTCTGACAGATTTAACAGTATCTTGACTCAATTCTTCAAAATGCTTAAGTGTAGCGAAAATTTTAATTTGGGGTACAACAACATGTAAATATTGAATAACACTTAAATATAAATACATTAAAATAAAACAATATAAATAATAGTCATTAGAATATAAAAAAAAAAAAACAATGCTAAGCGATTAATAGGCAGCAACCCAAACTAAAGTCATGTCCTTCCAAAACTGAAAGAGCACAACCTTCCTCAAATCGCATCCCTTCTCAAAGAGAAGAAGATATAAGATATGGTGGAGTAAGAAGGATAAGCAACGGTTAGAGTAATTAAGGGTAGCACTTAGAAATATAATCAGGAATCAATATAGGCAGCAAGGAAACATGCAGACAAATATATATATATATATATATATATATATATATATATATATATCTTAAGAAGTAAACAACAGGTTAAAAGAGATCATGCAATTATCAGTATGTAGATTTATATATAGATGGATTTATAGATGAGCAAGTATATATATATATATAATGTGTAGTTAGACTGATTAATAAGGGTTATAGATATATATGTTTAGATATGTGAATTATACTGATTATGTAATAATGATGCTTGCAACAATTATTAAGCCTTATAAGTAATGATGACTCTTTAATATAAACATAAGTAGATTATGTATATTTATGAATTGTCCTCATCCTATGATCAATCTCATATAAGGTGGAAGGGGATGAGTAAGGAATCAGAAAACATGGAGAGAAAGGTGGAAGGGGGCGAGTAAGGAATTAGAAAACATGGAGAAAAATAACAACTCAGGTGATGTAATCACTTAGCAATAATGTTTAGCATATTTTGAATATAAGAAATAGATATTGCTAATCTGATTATTGATAGAATGCTTTCTTTGATCTTATCATAATGAAAATTATTCTAGGAAATGATGAACTTAAAGAACCCTTGATAAATGAAAATATATTTGATGATAGGCATGAAATAAATCTTGAATAAATGCAAATATATTTGATTGTTAAAAGATTGTCTTCTCTGTGCTTGTACTCTATTAGGGAGGGCGAACCATGGGTGAGTGGTGCCTAAAAACCCCACTTAAGGATTTTGCTACGGCCATGGAGGGGTGGGGGTCCCACTTATGATTCCACTGCGGCCATGGAGGGGTGGTAGGCCTGGAGGCCAATATGGACCTTATGGTTCCTTTATCCTAATAGGGTGAGTGTCTTTCGAGGTGTTGCCATGAGTGGAGAATGCAGGTACTAAGCCGTTGGGAAAGGAGGATTGTGGTGAACAACCTCCCGTGCCTAGCATGAGGGCTTCAGAGCGGATCTACCCATGGCACTCCTTTTGCTTGTTAAACTGTATTTATGATTATGCTTATATTTTTGATATCTAGATATTATTGCTAATAGTTATATGTGTATGTGGAAATGTTATTAAATTGGTGAATGCAGATTTCAATCCAGGGTTATTTCATTAGAGAAACACATTCCTTTTGAAAAGAAGAACCTCTAAATCTAATCTACAAGCAAATTCTAGGGCAAACTGAGTATGGGACATTACAGTCTTCGCACAGTAAAACAAAAACAAAGGAAGATGGAAGTTTGGTTGACAATAGTGATGATGAATCAAGAACGGTACAAGCACTCTAAAGGGACATGCTCCAAATGATGAAAGAATTGAAGGCAGAGAAAGAAACCGACAAAGAAACTAATGAACTATGGTGTACTGAGTGCAAAATTGAGGGGCACACAAAAGGTAATTGTCCTAAAAAGATGTTTTGTGAGATTTGCCAAGTTATGGGTCATTCAGTAAAGGAGTGCCCGTACAATTTGAAGATGAGTACACAAGTACTCTTTACGAAAGGAGAGGAGTCTGTTGACGGGTGTATTGTGACCGCACCAACACAGAATAAAGTTTCCCAACATATACTCTATCCTCTCTTGAACAAAGTATTCTGCATGCTAAGATTGCCAAAAAGATCATGCATTCAACTCCAAGGTTCCTTATGCAGCGGATAGTCTCAGTTGGCTTGATGTGATTTGCTGGTTATTTCAAGGGGACTTACGCAATTGTTCGTTCAAAAGAGAAGAAGTTGCAAGACACAAATGATTTGTCGATGATGCTCAAGTTCCTAAATTAACCAGGAAAATACTGAAATTAAAGGAATAGGGATAGGGGTTCTACTGTCTACTCCTAAATGTGGGATACAAGGATCAATTTCTGCAAGCTCAAACCAAGTTCTGCTTTGCCTCCCTTCGGACAACCTCTATAGAGCCGGTGCAATCTTCAAAGGATAATAAAAGACGTTCAAACTACGACCCGACATGCAAATACCATCACAACAACGCATACTAACACATGAATCATAATTGAAGTTAAGTGCAAAAGTACTCCAGTTGACCACGCAAGGCGAACTCACTATTAGTGAGCCCGCTAGTGGTATGGATAAATAAAGCTTGCCTAAACCAAACAATGTATTCCACGATTGCCAACTACTTCTCCATGGTAAATCCAACTCTTAAAATTCATGGGGAAATTAAAATAATTTCCAACCCATTAAAATCTCCATCATTTAAATTTTTAACTCCATGATATTCACCTTAGACAATTTAAATCCTCTTAAAAATATTTCACCCAGTTGATTTGAAACCACTTGCTAGATCATTCTGCCTTTTGAAATTTAATCTCCCTCAAAAAAATAATCTAGGCAATTTTCTTAGAAAATATTTCCCTCTGAAAATATTAAAAACTTCCTTAGAAAAATAATCTCTAACTTCATTAATTCATGAGTGCACTTGAAGGGGTTGATTTAATTTTTTTTCTACTTGACCTTTGAAAATATCATTAACGTTCATATCAACCCTTTTGAAAATATTTCATCACCTTGGGCGCATATAGCTGGGTCTACTTTTATCTTATCCATGCCTTAGCAAATTTCGAACATCAAGCCTAGCTTGGGCGCATTTTATAGGGTCCCCTCCACGTTTCCACACTTAGAAAATTTTGATCTTCCCATCACCACCTTGGACGCATTTGACTAGGCGTACTTTTATTCTTATGCCTTAGGCGTTTTTGATGGCGCATTTACATGTGGGTGCATTTGGAGGGGGAAGCTCTCATGTGAGGGCACATTTGAGGTAGGCAACTTTCATTTTCCATGCCTTAGCCTTTCATCACCAACTTCTATTTTCAATGTCTTAGCATTTTTTTGCTTGACATCCTCCATGATGGGCGCATTTTGCCTCTAGTGCTTTTATTTTCCTTTACTTAGAAACTTTTTGCCTTGGGCGCATTTAGATGGGTGGGCTATCATTTCCCACACCTTAGAATAATTTTGATGCCACCATATAAGCTTGGGCGCTTTTCAAGGTGCCTACTTTTATTTTTGTGCCTTAGAATAATTTTGATGCCACCATATAAGCTTGGGCGCATTTGTGGCCTCTAGCTTTGATTTCCATTGCCTTAGAAAATTTCAACGCCCTAACAAGTCATTACCAAGGGCACATTTGACATGGTGGGCTTCAAGTTTCAACACTTGGAAATATCTTCAAGTTTCCATCCTATCAAGGGCGCATTTGAGGGGTAGAGCTTCTACTTTTCGCAACTTAGAATCTTTCATGCCTCTAGCCACCTTGAGGGCGCATATGAGGGGGTCCACTTTTACTTCATGCCTTAGGCATTTTTCCCATATTTATTCACCTTCTCTTGATTTTGCCTTGGAGCGCATTTGGGAGCATGAGCTTCTACTTCACATGAGCTTTTTTGGAGAGCATTTGGGAGGGTGTGCTCTCATTTCGCCATACTTAGAAATTTCCACGCCATGTATCTCCTTGAGGGTGCGTTTCCACCTTTGCACATTCATGTGAGGGCGCATATACTAGGTCGAGCTTTTGATTTTCATGCCTTAGAAATTTTGCCAAGGCATTCTCCATGATGGGCACATTTCAGCCTTTCAACTTCTATTTTCCCATGCCTTAGGCGTTTTTCCCCTTGGGCACATTTGACCCTTGGTGCTTTTATTTTCAATGCCTTAGAGCATTTTGCCAATCTCTCAACTCACCTCAAGCGCATTTCACATGGGGAGCTTTCATGTGAGGGTGCGTTTTGATGTGCATGCTTTGATTTCCCATGCCTTAGGAAATTTTCAAGCCTTGTCTCCTCTTCATGGCTAAGGCGCATTTTGATGGGTGAGCTCTCATTTCGCCATACTTAGAAATTTTCATGCCTTCAACCTGTCCTCGCCTTCTATTTTTAGCAAGTTTTCTGATTTCCTGATTTCTACAACTCCGTTTGACTTGAAATTTTCCCCATGTGGTCCTCATTGCTTTATGAACCTATTTACACCTGCCCCCCCATACTAACCTGCTATTTATAACCCAGTTCTGGAGATGACTTACTATAAATAGTAAATGCTCGGATTGCGCCCAAATTTTACTAGTATATTGCCTGAAGGATGCTGATCGTGATGGGATATCTTCATTTTTCAAATTTTTGGCTTTTTACCCCTCTTTTTAGGCACCAAAGTAGGAAACCCTAATCTGACTTGCATGTGCCTAAAAGGACCTCCATTTGACCTGATTTTTGCTGCATGTTCTATTCGTGAAACTGAAGTGCTGGGACTGCCCAGTGTGAACCTGCTAAAAATGAAATGTTGCCTGAAAAGTGATCAATCCACTGCCAAATGCATTTGCATGTCATACTGCTCGAGAGATCTCAAAAAAACCAGTAAATTGGTCTGCATGCGAGTACTGGCTAAAAATAGTAAGTCCCTCAAAAGTGATCAACTTTGCTTGCATGTGACATCGTTGTGAAGCTCTCGAAAAACCCATAAAGAATATCCTGACATGCATTGAAAAATCCTGCATGCAGACCCTCGAAATAGCCTTTGAAGCCCAGACTGCTAAAAATAGCAAGTTGTCCGAATCTGCTCAAATTTTGCTTGCAAGCACTTTGAGGTACCCTGAATGTAATGAAGCAGTCAAAATTCCAAAATTTTGTTGAAAAGATCCCAGATTGAGTACTTACTAAAAATAGTAAGTTGTTAGAACCTATGTTACACCAGCGTCGGGGACGGGGGGACGTCGGAACGGGGGGACAAGTTTCCGGGATGGGGGGACAAAGGGGCCTCAATTTGGGGACAACGGGGGGACAGCGGCAGGGGGTCGGGGGTTGGGGGGGGGGAGGGCTGTATATACTATATACTATACATATGTTACTTAAAATGCTAGTTATGAAAAGATGTATAACAATATACTTGAACTTTGAACATTGAACATTAACAATGAACTAGTGAATGAACCATTGAACATTGAAGTTTTCAAATTTGAAATTAGAATACTCAATACTACAATGTAACAATTGTCGAATCAGCAAGTGGAAGATTTCTATTATATCATAAAGATGATTACAATGAGTAGCATGATTAGCATGATATGAATATCAAAACAAGTACAAACTACAAAGTCAAAATGCCAAAATGTAGTGAAGCAGGCGGAGGCCTCTAATCATCCCTCGGGAGGTCAGCAAACTCCTCATCACTGGAACCATTGGACTCCCCAAGGTCAAGGTTTGCCAAAGGAACACCAACCAGCCCTAAATTTGCAACATCCTCATCCATATCAATCTGTGATGGCTCCTTTGGCTCTACATCCCATCATGTTGTTGGGCTCTCCTTGTACACACGTGTCCTGCGGTCAGTGATACGCAAGGCACTATGTACAACCACTAGTTTCTCTGCTCTCCTAGAGGTAAGTTTGTTCCTCTTAAGAGAGTGGATGAAGCTATAAGTAGACCAGTTCCTCTCAGAAGCTGAAGAACTAGAAACTTGAGACAACAAACGAATGGCTAGTGTTTTAGTCAGTGATTTCGGTCCTTGACAAGTCCACCACAAAATCGGATCCTCCTGTGCCATAGTTCTTATATCCGCCTTTGCTGCAACCTTGTAACCCCTAAGAGTAGCAAATTTTGTCCACTTAGTGCGAATGTTGCCAGCATCTTCAGCATCATACATCCTATCAATGCACTTGAAGAACCCTTCCTTCACCTCATCATCCTGAATCGGTGTAACTCTACCAGGCCTAGGCATGTACCACTTCGGATTCAATGAATAAGCAGGCATGTGCAAGGGAGTGTTTAGGCTATCCCATCTGCGCTGAATAATAGGCTGAATGTAAACATTGTAGAATGCTAGAGTGGGGTCCTCTCGCACAACCGCCCTCATCTGGCCAAGCATCGAATCAATGCACTCATACACCTCTCCAAGGTTAGGTGCATCCCCATCCCCATATCTGATGACTTGGACAACTGGTTCAATGATGGCAACAATATATTTTGCATCATTCCAAAATCCATCACTCTTCACTATCTCCTTCACCCTCTTCCCCTGCTCTGTCCTGGCCCCATCCCATCGATTCCATTCTTGCGTCATAACCATGAGTTGTAGTGGCTCTTGCAACTCAAGCATTCTCTCCATAAGAATGAAAAAGGATGCATATCGGGTCTCAACTGGTTTCAAGAACTCCTTCGCGAAGCTCCTGAAGATGGCATGTGAAGTGTGGTGGTTGCAGATATACATCTGCACATCTCTAGCATTGTTGACCACTCCTCTAATCCACTCAATCTTCCCTATGTCCTTGAGTGCATTGTTCATGGCATGCACACAACATGGAGTCCACCAAATATGTTTGTATGTTGTCTCGATAAGCCTCCCTGCAGCTCTCCACACATGTGTTGCATCTGTCACTACTTGGACCACATTTTGTGGCCCAATCTCCTCAATAGCTGCCCGAAAGATCTCAAACTGAAAATCAACATCTTTTCGATGCCTTGAACAATCAACCACCCTGAGAAAGAATGGGCCCTCTGAACATGTAACTATGACATTGATGAGTGGACGATGCCTAATGTCCGTCCCCCATCCATAACAATGCTGCATCCAGAATCCTCCCAACATGCCCTCATCGTCTCCATCAATGAACTAATCTTGGTATAGTTGTTATCCAAGATTGTTGTCCTCAATTTGTGCTCACCTGGTGGCACATATGATGGTCCTCCCTTCACCACCATCGACATCATCTCCGTATAATAAGGAGATCGAGCTACATGAAATGGGATTCCATTAGCAAAAAAGAACTTGCCAATGGAATCATCTATCTGATCCTTCTGGTGCACATTAAATAAATCAGCTATGGGGTTAGGCTGATTTTGCATCCTGCGTTTCCCCTTGCCCTATTGCGATTCAGGCATAACTCTATAGGTGGATGAAGGTCCTGAGGCTGCCCCTGACAATGTTCCTGCTCTAATATGTGGCTGCCTCTCAATATGCTGCTCCTGAATCTGCTGTATAGTCTGAATATTTTGCCTACTAGACAAGGTAGTAGGCATAGGAATTGGCACGTCATCTGGAACACGCCAAAGCTTGTTGAACTCAATTTTGTATTTCATATTTTTAGCTTCCTCCAAAAAAGCACATGCTCCCACACCTTTTCTTGGCCAAAAGAGGAAGTGAGCATTAACACTGGTGATGCTCCCAAACCAATCATCACCACAAATGTTGCATTTCCATTTTCTCGTACCACCACCTGATGATGTTGGGGCTGTTATTCTTGTTGCAAACTGTTTGAGAGGAGATTTGGGATCATAAGGACCCCTAGCCCACTCTGCCAAAAGTTGAGAGGGGCAATCAGTAGCAACATGTATGGAACTAGTTTGCCTTTCTGGATTTGACCCATGTTCACCCCCCTCACTGTGCTCATCCTCATGCTCAAGTTCATATTCTGAATGGCTTGCATTATGAGAATGAGTTTCCAATTCCATCTCATCCTCACTCATTTCATGACTGTGGGAGCTCATTTTGACACTGCATTTCTAGAAATGAAACAAGAACTTAGAAAATGAAACAACAAGAACTAAGAACTTAGAATTTAGAAATGAAAATCAGAAAATTTAAAAAACTAAAACAATGAATATTGAAAATCAGAAAATAAAAGAAAAAATCAGTTCAAAACCCTACCTTTTGCTTGGAAAATCTCTTCAACAAGCTGAAGAATCTTACTCCTCTTCTTCTTCTTGCTCCTTGACACTCCTCTTTCACTTGCAATCACTCCTTTCACTCCTCCAATCACTCTTTCCTCAGCTCTTCACTCTTCTTCTTCTTCTTCTTCTTGTAGCAGTCAAGTAGAAATGCAAATGTGAATAAAAATGAAGTTAGGAGGGGCTTTTGATAGCATAGAAGAGTGTAGATGGGCCCCACATGCCCTTAGGGTTTGAATAGAACCAATAATTTATTTTAAAATTGAGTCTTTTTTTTTTAAAAATGGACCTTTATGACTGTCCGCCATGGGAGACGCCTGGGCGTCCCCGAGATGCTCAAGGGACGCCTAGGTGTCTCCCTTAGCATCTCAGAGACGCTCGAGGGACGCCCAGGCATCTCCCCCAACATCTTGGAGATGTTGGTGCGTTTTTGCGTCTCCAATGGCGGGGGAGCAAATTGGTGGCGCCTCCGGAGACGTGGGAACGTCGTCCCCACGTCTCTGGGACGTCCCCTTTCCAGGAACGCTAGGGCCTAGGGGCGGGGACGCGTCCCCGGGGTTCACTGGTTAGAACTCAGTGAAAATTTAGTGGGAGCCTGCCTGAAGCATCATGATTGCAATGTCGAGCTCTGACTTCAATTTTGCCAACTCAATTTGACCTCCAATAAGCCTAAAGAATGAAAACCCTAATTTCATAGACTTAGCTAGAATTCCAACCTAGGTCAAACGATGGGACACCCCCGAAAGGACAGAAAGACCAGAGAGAGAGAGATGCAAAACCAAAGCCAAAAGACCAGAATGGAGCAAAATTTAGGGGGGACCCATTTTGAATGGGGTGATGTGTGAAAAGGTCACAACAGAGTCCACTCCATAGAATGCATCTCTAGGAGGTTATCAAAATCAAAGAGGAGGATGAAGCCAAATACAATATGACCCAAAAGGATGCCCTATCATACAATGTCGACAATGTAGTGAATGTGGACACTTTCCAAGAGACTGCCAAAACAAGCAAGACAAAGTGCAATTATTGTGCAAATGACGTGGATTTGGAAATCACAAAAACATTGAATGTCTGAAGAAAAAGTCTAGCATCAACATGATTGATATAAGGAAAAATGAAGTATTGGCCATTACTCACGCCCAAGCAAAGAACCCAGACCCACGTACAAAAAAGAAAGGCTTTGTGAAGCAAGGGTCGAAGTGGAGAATGCTATGAAAAATGAGCAATGCCACACAAATGCAAATGCAAGTATGGTAACCAATCAATTACAATCCGAGAAAAATATTGCGAGACAAGTAATTAAAGCTACTATACCAGTTAAAGTAGTGAATTTATTACAGAGTATTCTTGAAATTCAAAATGCTATTGTACTGAGGGAGAATGAGACGATACATGCTATGGCCTAATTGGAATCTGGTGAGAATGAAGAACCAATAAGTGAACCTCCATTATTGGGCGACCAAGTGATTGATCCAATGTTATCGACAATTAACATGACATAGAAACCAGTAGTGGTGAATATGGAGATCCTTGAAGGAATCTCACTAATACAATTGTTGATGGCGGATCGGGTGTGAATGTACTTCCAGAAGACACTTGGAGAACTCTTGGCAAGCTAACCATTTGGCCACCAACTTTTCATCTAGTGGGTGTAGATCAACAAGGTATTAAGGTACGTGGAATTTTAATGGGACAAAAGGTAATTATTGGAACCCAAGCATTTTTGTTGAACTTTGTGGTCATTTAATTAAGAAGAAAGTGTACAACACATTGTTAGGTCGGGGTTGGCTGATGGTATCCAAAGCCAATCACAACTGGAAAAAGAATACAATCTCCATTGAGAATAAGGGTCAAAAATATATAAGTGATTTGAAAAACCAAGCAGTCAGTGAGCAAGTAGCTTCCTCGGATTTGTCAGATTCAAATTCCAAAGAAGAATGGACGGAGTCAAAGTCCGATGGAACCAAACAACGAAGGAATTTTGGAGTTACAGTCATGTTCAGATGATGAAACAAATTCTCTTCGTGGCCTATTTCACTTGCAAATGGAGGATTGAGGTATTTTCGTCAACTTGTAATTTTCTCGAAGCTACGACTCAGTGAAGAGAACTGATGAAAAATGATTTTGGAAATTTGGATAGTTTATGTGTGCGAGATGCAATCCATGGTTAGAAAAAGACGACAGTTGTAGTGGAGGTATTTGACTTTGTAGAAGAACGCAAAATGACGGACAATATGTCTTAGAGTACTAAGAGAAAAACATTTAATCTAGGGCATATAGATATTGGTCAAGTCAAATCGAAAACGCAAAATTGAAAAATTAAATTTTACAAGTGAAAGTTATAAAGGGGCCGATAATAAATAAATTTATCAACTTGTACAAACCCCCTTCCTCATTGTACAACAACAAAAGAACATTACAAATATCATACGACCCTAGTAATTTTTCAAAGCATGGCATCACTTATTAACTCTTTGTAAGAGTTGCTGATGAACTCAAGCATCTATGATCACCTGCAAAACCAAGATTAACCTTCTACATGAGAGCAACAAGAGGATGAAATGCTGGAATATGGTGCAATAACTGAATAATGATATTATCACACTCCAAATGATACAATATGCATCAACACTCCCTTGAACTGACTAAGTTGATATGAACTCATCTGAACTAGCCAAGAAGGGAGAGGTGAGTGCTGATTATATAGTAGAATGTGGGCATATATTTCCAAGAGGGGTAATAACTCCCAAATAACCAAATTTGGTGGGAGTTATACCTACTTGGAAAATGCCAAATAGGTGGCATGACCTACTCAAAAAGAGACAAGATAGTGGTTTTGTGAGGTGGCATAAAAGGCCAAAAGAGGATGTGAGACACAACCACCCAAGTGTGGGTGAGAGTGACACATGTAATCGATGGATTACACCACGTGTCCTCACATAAACCATGTCTCATATAACCTAAGTATGCTTAATAATGTGTAGGAAAAATAAATATAAAAAACCTACACCAACACCCCCCTGAAGCATAGCTTAGGTGGGTGAAAGGATGAAACAATGCAAAGATGGGTCACGGCTATAAGGCCATGTTAGGTACCCATGTACAATGATGAAACCTCTCAAAATATGAGAAAGAGAAAACCCGTAGGACAAAACTCCCCCCCAAGAGAGAAGAAGAGAGACCATATAGTCCCATAATGGAGAATCTCCTGCATTGTTGGTGAATGCTCGACACAAGAAGCTAAAGATGATTCAAGATTGTCGAACAATATTCCTCCCCTTAGGAAGAAAGAAAACCAAGGATGCATGCAGGTTATCTTCCCATTCCTGAAAGGAATATGTAGGAAGAATGATGAAAATATATGATGTCTTTGAACTCTTCTCAGGTGTCCCCATGTTGATGTCGAAAGATATCACCATCGCATGCCACACTGCAGAAGATGACAATCTAGAACCTAGTGGAGATGGATGTAGAACAAAATTTGAAGACAAAGATATCTTCTATAAAGACAAAGGTGTCTCCTCCAAATGTTGCTCAATAGTAGCCATAGTCATGTCAAACTGTGAGGAATGATCGTGTGGGTAAAGAACAAGAGGGTCAAAAGGTTCCCCCTCAACATTTGAAGAAGTTGAAGCAACTTCATCAAAGAGAAGATGTATGCACTCAATTGTTTCCTCCAAGTCTGCAAGATAGGACTCACAAAACAAACCTGCAATGTCTGTCAAGTACTCATCCCAAGTAGTTGTGTGTGGAAGACAATGGATGTCCTGCTGCACTAAATCAATAGAAGCCATGCATGCAGCAATACCAATATCATCAAAAACAACAGGTGATGTAGGAGATGAAGTATTAACACATGTCTCTTGAACCTTAGTTGAAATAATACCAAGATTCACTTGACCATACTGAATCTCCTAAAAAATGTTCACACTAGATGCCTGAGTGTGTACATCAGTCGAAGGAACATTAGAGGAAAAATGTGAGAAGGTGTATACTCAAGATTGATGATCTGCCTCCCCAACTGCAACAATATCTCTGCTATGCAAATCCCGAATAATCACAGAATCTGGTGTGAACTCAACACTCTTTCCTTCCCCACCATGTGTGTGGAAGACAATGGATGTCCTGCAGCACTAAATCAATAGAAGCCATGCATGCAGCAATACCAATATCATCAAAAACAACAGGTGATGTAGGAGATGAAGTATTAACACATGTCTCTTGAACTTCAGTTGAAATAATACCAAGATTCACTTGACCATACTGAATCTCCTCAAAAATGTTCACACTAGATGCCTGAGTGTGTACATTAGTCGAAGGAACATTAGAGGAAAAATGTGAGAAGGTGTATACTCAAGATTGATGATCTGCCTCCCCAACTGCAACAATATCTCTGCCATGCAAATCCCGAATAATCACAGAATCTGGTGTGAACTCAACACTCTTTCCTTCCCCACCATGTGTGATCTGATAGATAGAAAGGATATTTGTTGACAATGAAGGAACACAAAGAACATAATTGAATGATCCTTCATCTATGTCAATAGATCCTTTCCCACAAACATGCATATATGCGTTGTTAGCCATCAAGATCTTTGGTGACGAACAAGTTTCAAATGAAGAGAACATACTTTGTGATGAAGCCATGTGATGTGAGGCTCCAGAATCAGGGATCCATCTCTTTGATTCAGAATCTGCAATTGCAACAAGTGCTTTCCCCTTTTGTTTCTCTGACTTTGGTTTAGAAGAAGATGATGTATCTTTTGACATAGTCGAAGGTAAATTGATTTTATTCTTTGTTAAAAGATGCTTCAACTCATCAATTTGTTTTAAATAACATTGACGTTTATCATGCCTAGATTTCTTGCAATATGCACATGTGGGCTTCTCCTTTTTAGATGATTCACCTTTTGAGGAAGAGGATTCAAATTCTTTATGTGGGTTGTTCTTTTTCTTCTTTTGTTTCTAATCAGGATGCCCTAATTCTTTCCGTACCTTAGGCTAACTAGCCACCAATGCTTGTGACTTGGAAATCTTGATGAGACCCATTTAAATCAGCTCCGCTTCCTCTTGGATTAGAAGATCTGAAAATGCATCAAATGTAGGCTCAACATATGCGGTTCCCATAGAAATCCTATTGGTATGAAAACCAAAAACAAACATTGAATACTCAAGACCAAGCTTGGATAACACATTGAGAATTAACTGTAAATCCTCCTTAGTAATACTGCAATCCTTTAGCTGTGTTCTTAGTTGCTTAATCTTGGAGATATAATCTTGAATGTGGTCAAATTTTTTTGGATCAAGATTCATCAAATCATTGTCAATTTGATAACCCCTAATCTTATCAGTTTTACCATACAGTTTTTCAAGAGTCTCCCAAGCCTCCTTAGGTGTCTTGCACGATTCAAGATGAAGGAGACTAGTGAACAAATGTAACCAAGAGCTCTCTCACTATTGATCTCCCATTTAGCCTTAGCATCAACATCAGTAGGTTCAAAAATAGATTCTTTTACATAGCTTATGCAACCTTTTTCCCTTAGATAATTCCATACTGATTTTTTCCATGATTCATAATTATATGGAGTTAGGAGTTCAATTTGAGCTTTCCCCATTGTACTAACACACAACAAAAGAAATGAAAGCAATTAAAACACCACAAGATCACCCCCCCAAATTCACTCAATCAATGATCCCCCCCAGAAAAATATGATGGCGACACTTTATAATTAGTGCGTTTACAATTTCTTGAGTTGTTACCAAAGTTTTACAATATCCAAAACTGGACCCAAATACTGGAAGTACAAAATAATCTCAGAATCAAAACCTTAAAATAGCATCAATATGTAGTGTTCGAAAAAATATCAACTTTCAAGAAAAGAATCACCTCAATCTGAGGTCATATGTGAAAGTTATAGCCGTTTGAAGTTCAAAAAAGGAGAACTGCCCTTTAGATCTGCTGAGAAAACTGATTTTTTGGAAAAATTGGATCACTTGAGCAAAAAATGATTTCACCACTGTGAAGCCTCCAAAATTCTAGCTCAAATATAAAAATATCGCTCACAAAACTGAGCCCGGATGGTTGAGTTAGAGGCCTCTGAAGTTTGACAGTGAAATCAAGAACTCCATTTGTGAGGGGTAGGAAAAATTCAAATGCATGTTGATGTCATCGTTGGCGTGTGATGACATTAGCAAACCCTTCGATTAAATTTGATGGCCAACTGGCCGTCACCAGTCGGCGTGAGCCCGATCGACATAATCTAGGAATATTTTGTTTTCTCCTACTTAACTTTGATGGCTGTTTGATCGTCGTTGATAGGGTGACCTCTTGGAATCTCCGAGGAATATTCTTGCCATTGGTTTACTAAGTTTGATAGCCAGATTTTCACATTCATTTGCTAGTTTTAAAATATTCACCAGTTTTTGAAATTTATTGGTGTATTTTATAGAGCCGACGTTGCCGGATGGTGGGGCCGCGGCACTGCCACCACGTGGCGGCCATGGTACCCACAGTACCTCTAATGGTACACTTGCAATTTTGCAGGTATGTCTGCATGCCGCAGACTTTTCAATTTTGATTTTTTTTTTTTTTTTTCTAACAAAATTTTCAAAATAACAATTTTTATAAAAAAAAATACAAATTTGTACCATACTGTGCAACTGGGGGCCATACAATCTGTACGAAATATTTTGACCAGATTTTTCAAGCCCACTAAAAAGGCTCAAAATTTTTTATGATCCAAAATATAGAGTATTTATATCAAAATTCGTCTGCTCAGCCTCCTGGACTCAATGGCAATGTCCATTTTCGCTGAAAATGCGCCCAACAAAAACTCAATGTTGAATTTCTTCGAAATTCGAGAAGGGGCTTGTAGATCTAAAAGCTCTAATACCATGTAAGAGTTGCTGATGAACTCAAGCATCTAGGATCACCTGCAAAACCAAGATTAACCTTCTACACGAGAGCAACAAGAGGATGAAATGCTGGAATATGGTGCAATAACTGAATAATGATATTATCACACTCCAAATGATACAATATGCATCAACACTCCCTTGAACTGACTGATTTGATATGAACTCTTCTGAACTAGCCAAGAAGGGAGAGGTGAGTGCTGATTATATAGTAGAATGTGGGCATATAGTTCCAAGAGGGGTAATAACTCCTAAATAACCAAATTAGGTGGGAGTTATACCTACTTGGAAAATGCCAAATAGGTGGCATAACCTACTCAAAAAGAGACAAGATAGTGGTTTTGTGAGGTGGCATAAATGGCCAAAAGAGGATGTGAGACACAATCGCCCAAGTGTGGGTGAGAGTGACACATGTAATCGATGGATTACACCACGTGTCCTCACATAAACCATGTCTCATATAACCTAAGTATGCTTAATAATGTGTAGGAAAAATAAATATTAAAAACCTACACCAACACTCTCCACACTATACGACCACTTTAGAAGCTAGTTGTACGACGTCCAAGACAAGACATAGAGGGTTTCATTGTACGACTGTGTAGAAATTACATTGTACGACTAGCGGGTTTCCATATTGTATGCTCATCAAGTCACCACACCTTATGGCATATCAGATAGAAGGCTTGAAGGAAAATTGAACCAGAGAATTCCATTGTATTGCGGCTCAAGAACCTCATAGTATGACATACCATCGTGTGAGTACAACATCAATAAAGCATCACCGTATGATGTACATCAATTACTTATTCAGGAAAAAATTGCATCATATGACATCCTATAGCCTTCATCATATGACATCTAATTGTCCTCACCATATGACCTGCACAGTCACACAACGTACGACCAAGAAGAAGGTACACCATACGATTTGCAAAAAGGAGCACTGTATGGCCTGCACAATCACACATTATACAACCAAGAAGAAGATACACTATATGATTTGCAAAGAGGAGTTTCATATAGCTTGCACAATCACACATTGTACGACTAGGAAGAAAATACATTGTACGATCTGCAAAGAAGAGCACCGTACAACTTGCACAGTCACACATCATACAACCAAGAAGAATATACACCGTATGGTCCACAAAGAGGAGCACCTTACATGCTGAAGGTAGGTTTTAAAACAACAGTGTACGACATGCAAGGATTCCTATAGTATGGTCGACAAGTTTTTATGTAGTATGGCAAGCAGAATTCTACACAGTACGAGGACCGAATCATTCTACTGTACGGTCATTCCAAAAACACAATGTATGGGCAAGGATAGCATTCAACATACGACTTATGTGGATTTCAGCCCGTATATGACTATCCTAGGTGATAGTAGGTTCATTGCTTAGAAGGACTAAGTTTCCTTGCAACATATAGCTCATCCACAATGTACAACTCATCTAGAAATTGAACTCCTACCTAATCCAGAAATATTGTGAAAATGAGCTACCCCTAGACCTGCAAGGGGCGTTGCCCCTCAACTTTGTTGGGGGCGTTGTCCCCAGACCCCACAAGGGGTGCTGCCCCTTGACCCCACTGGGGGTGTTGCCCCCAAACCCCCATTGCACTCATTTGAATTGCCAAGTACACTCCAAGTTCGAGTTTGCAAAGTATACTTCCAAGTTTGTCTACAATAATGCCATTAGTTTGGCAAGTCTTCCCTTATGTTACTTGATGCTTACTTGTCATTTGGAAGACAAGTTTTTCTTTTTGGGGGGGATGATGTAGTTGGTGTGCAATGTCTATTATTATGCTCCGATAATATTGGTTATCCGACTATGTATTAATTGGTCGTAAGCTTTGGGTAGTTATAAGCATCGGTTGGTTGATGGTTGTGTTCTTCTTGGCAACTGTCAGGTCCTTCAAATACATTAGTATTGTCAAAGGGAGTAGTATGATCTAGTCGGATCGACTTTGATCCTTGGCTGACCATCTCTGGTCTTCTTTTGTAATAATTTCATGTGCAAATAAAGATATATTTTAGGCATGTATCTAGTATGCATTGTCATCTCTATTATTAATTCATGTATTTAATTTATCAGACAGAGCAATAAACATCGTATAACAACTCAGATAAACCTTTGGAAGCAGTTACTGCATTGCAAGGTTAATTAGATTGGGTATGAACCTCATTAAAGAACATATTTCTTGGCAGATTGTAAATGGTAAGATAATTAGATAATAGAAATATTCATTGTTTGGACATCAATCCCTCACCCAAGATTCCATTATTGAGCTTCCACCTTAATTTCAGTTTCATGTATTAATTGATCTCGGTGAGTACTGCAAAGATGATGCTTCGACAATCCCTATCTGGAACAAGAAAGCTATAAAGAAGATTGGACATCCTTTTTCAAATAAAACCGAAGAACTTCTCAAAACACCAATAATGATCACCCATAGGCCTGACAAAAATGTCTACCGCCAAAAATATTAGGAGAGTGCACAACTGCTTTAACATATTGATATAAGGTCCTCAATTAGAAATGTGCTACTCAACAATTACCTGCCAAAACATGCACGAGAATGTGGAACTATAATGTATGACCAAAAATTAAGTTTGTTGTATGGTTGCTAAAGCATGTTTAAACTACTCACCAGATAATCTACAAAATAAGGGATTGACTGGATCCAATATATGCCCCAACTACAACAATGATGCATAATCAATTGATCACCTCTTTTACTATCGTACATAGCCCAAATGGTCTAGACAAGAGTATCAAACCTTTTTGGATAGAGGCCTCCAATGGCCAAATCAATTTCAAATTCAATCTATAAATGGATGGGTCCTGGCATTGAAATGAAATTGTTGAGTTTCATGCACAAGCTTTCCCCTAGCTTTATCTTATGGAGCCTAAGGAAAGAGAGTGCTGTGAGAGACTCTGCTACTAGTGATCATCCCAACAGAGTTATCAGTTGACCAAAGCTGCACATGAGAACTACAACTATAACCTAACAGCTCAAACACAGGAGAGGGGTGACCTATGGAAGTATGGTTGAATGTCATATAAGTATACTTTGAAATATCTTGGTTCACTGTCAAGCTATTTGGTTGAAAGTGTGATTAAAAGTTACTTGGGAACCTCCATTTTCCCATTGATCACACTCAATTTTGATGGAGTCTCTAGGAGAAACCTAGGTAGAGAAGAGATAGGAAGAATACTTTGTTGATAACTCAAATCTAGCAGATGTTGAACTCCTAGGATCAGGATATAGAGGAACGAAAGATGCCAAGTAAACATATAAATAATTAGAGATTGGACTCTCCATTACTTCACTTAGTATAAGTTATTAAAAAAATTGAATTTGTAATAACCCTTGCCTAAGTTTGGTAGTTTTATGTTTTAATTCGTTAAGCATTGACAATGTAAACATGTTGTCAATTAACAACACACCATAGAATTGTACTTTGTAATGTCCCTTGTAGAACTACATTGGATTTGGCTTTCAATCTTATGATATCAAAATATGTTAAAGGGATAATACTTGTAAGAGAGGATAGAAATGGTTATAGATCTCTATGAACTTAAAGAGTAATCCTAACTTACTAGTTTTGCACTAGCCTTGATCAATGGACATTCAAATATTAATAGAGAAAATATTTCTGATAACAATCTTGCAATAAGAAGTTTGATTCAATTACTTGCTCAAGAATGAAATTTTACCAAATAAGTATATGTGCTGTTTCTGACTTGTCAAATTAAAATCATGCGTAGCATATACAAGAAAGTTATGTTCTCAATCTGAATGCCTTGTCTGATTTGATCTCTTTAATTCATGTGGTTCTTTGGGCGCTGTATCTGCAGTACCATTTAGTCATGCATCCCCTCCTCATGCTGATCGCAGGCTCTATTAGAGCACTTAGTCTGCAATTATAATTATATATAAATCTCCAGATTCAAGAATGTCAAGAATGAATTTTAATTCCCTTTATATGGCATGAGAAGTTGTGTCTTCTCATTTGTATCTCTTCCCCTTAACTTAATCGCACCTCCTGATCTAATCGCTACCTTTGTCTTTATGCCTTTAATTAATATCGATTTCTTAGTTAATTCCTTTAACTAATTGTTTGTTTCTTGATCGAGTAATTACTTCAGGCAGCAATATGCTTTTGGATAACCCCTATGACTCGGTGAATCCATGCTAAGTAACCCATTATCAGTAGTGTCTTCTTTCCTTGGAGATCGCAAGTGAATTCTCTCAGTTCTGAATGATACTTCACACATACATCTATGCTTGAAATAACATCAGGAAATACCCGTATACTGCTCCTTATGGAATTTCTCTTGTTGATGTTATAGCAGTGGGAGATATCTTTCTCTCAAATTTAAAAATGATGGATAAATAATACCAAGGCAAGTCGGACTTGCTATATATAATAATTTTATGAAGAGTCACCTTGTTTCTTAAAAGAGGCCAACCCAAATGAAGAGTCACCTAGTTTTGTATAAATTCAAGATGATGATCATTCATTTGATCAACCAAGTCATTCTTATTTTTCCACATTCTTTTAAGGAGGAGCAGCAAACCATCTTGTAGCAGCAGATCGAATTCAAGAAGAAACATTATTTATCTTTGCATCAAAGGATAGATGCTATTAATTCATTGTATCAATCCGCATCAATCTGCCCTTGAGAAGGGTCTGGTTGTAAAGCAGTATTCTGCACTTTTATATGATATATATGAGATATATTTGTTGCTAGGTTTTTCTCCCTCGAGTAGGAGGGTTTTCCCAGGGTAAACTGTTGTGTTCATTGTTCATGTGTTGTGATATTTGCTTATTGCAAATCTGATCCTAAAACTAACATGGTATCAAAGCGGGTTAAGTCAAGACCTGATCAGATTTGTGTAAGTAGGAGAAGTTAGCATCCTTGAAGTTAGCAGGTTTCGGTTTCTGGTGGAAGCTTTGAGGATTCAAACTTTTATGAAAGACAATCGCGGTTCATTTGGAGGGGCGTCTTTGTCTTATTCCTGAATAAGACAACAATTAAAGAAAAGCAAAGGACGTGGCAATAGATGCAGAATTAATAAATTGATTAATCTTGGGGATCAAATATATTTACCTAAGGATATCGATATCATATTTTATTGTTTCTGAAAGAGACAAATAGCCAGTGTCGGCCCAGATCATTAAAAGGGGTCGAATTAAATAAAAGACTAAGCAAATCGTGATTATTGGAGGACAGCTATACTTGCTGAAAGGTCATAATTTTATTTGGGCGCCATTATAGACAAATTTGAGAAAAAGTGTTTTATATAGGCAGACATGGGTCCCAGCCTCCTGGAGAATTTCTTCATTTCAATCCGTGTCTTTTTCCTTGGGAGTCGTTAGAATTTATCTTGGCGTATCTAGAGGTCTTGTGTCCACGTATTTGCTGCATGAAGACATTTTTTTTTCGAAGTTGCAGATAGTTTTGAATCATTCCATTGCAGCAGATCTAAATCTTTAAGTGCAAAGATCAGGAAAGAACAATTGGTGGATTGTGAGATAAGTATTTCATACCCTTGTATAATGTTGATGAATTTCTTATGTAGTTATTAATTCATGCAATAACATTGGGAATTAATCATGTATACATTGGTATTTCTCTTTGGGATTGTTTAATTCTATGAACTATTAGTAATCTCTCTAAAATGCTTCCAGGACGGATCAAAGAGCAAAAGGATGATGAGAGATTGCATAAGGAATTCTTGAGGCATCCTGTGAGGAAGTCATGCCGACTGGAGAAATGAACAAGCATGGAGTCATAGCTTGCAGCCAGGGGACTGAGTTGGTGGCACTTAACTTCACTGGAGACATCTATCGAAGAGGAAGAACCTATACAGATTGTCATTGCGATTAGTTTCTTCAAAGAGGAGGAAATAACATTCAGAGGGAGTCTGACAAACCAACAGAGGCAACCTTGGACAAGGAGGTCAGGAGGTTGATGCAAGTACTTGGAGCTTCAGAGGGAGTCACATCATCATGAAGATTTGTGTAATGTATATTTCTCTGAGACGAAGAAGTATGAGGTGAAAGCCCTTGTAGTGTATATTTCACTGAGACGGAGAAATATGAGGTGTGAGCCCTTGTTCATCTCTAAGACTGAGATGAGATGTCATGTTGTGTCATGTCCCCGAAATAGCAATACCATAAAGACCAAGTGTTAAAATACAAATAAATCAATAAACAAATAAATAGCAATATTAATATTAAATATAAAATAAATGTCTACCATATCAATATAAAAATATATAAATATGAAATAACAAATATAATAATAATATATAGGCAAATTATTGTTATTATGATGAGGGTGCAACCCGAGACACAGAAAATCACACAGAAAAACTAACAAATCTTATTATTTTCAAAGTATGAAATTCTTACATGCAGAGGATCTCCAATCCTCGAGTTCTGCAATACATCCAAATTACAGAAAAGAAATTACAGAAATTCCCCTATTCGCAACATGCGATCTTCTTTCCCAAAAACTGCCCACAAAAGTCAGAAACTACCCCATAAATAGCCCCATTCTCCGTTTGGAGCCAAAAATAGCATTCTAATTATGCACAAACTTCCGGAAGCCCTAACTCAAGATCTAACCGTCGGATCTTCAATGATAATACCTTTTCGGAAAGGTCTTGCGAAAATGAAGTGCTGAAAAATGGGGCCTAAAAGCTAACCATTTTCGTTTTCCGCCAATTTTCGGGTCCATCCGGAGCCTTTAAGTCCCTCAAAATTAGCTCCGAAGATTTTGTAGGGCAAAAAGCAGAAACTGAAACTTGAATAACTTTTGAACCGGGAATGATCTTCGCCTGATTCTTTCACCAAAGTGTTTATTATTATATCCCGAAGCTTCCCTTAAATTTTTGTCTCCTCACGCCTTTAAATTCATACCTGCTAAAAATAGCAGTTGAGCAGAAAAAGCAGAAAAACAGTTCTGAAAGTTGTGAATTCTTCTTTGACAAAAAGGGTATCCAGAAATGCAAAAACATCTACAAAAATCTAAATGAAACTAAATATATTTTTGGGTGATGTAGGATTGCCCTTACACCACTGGATGCTCCTGCATCATATTACATTCTAGTATTAAATAACTTAATATCAAAAATAACAATAATAAATATTATAATCATTACACATCAAAGATTGTAATACATTAGAATAAAATAATAATAAGATATTAGCAAATTGGTTTTATTATTATACTTTAATGCTAAAATATGTTCAATAAAACATCAAAATAAAATAATAAAATAAGTATATAATCTGAAATATCATAATTATTAGTAATAATATATTATTTTCAAAAATAGATATTATTGTGATAATAAGGCTTTAAAGGGAGCAATTAAATCTAACAAAGGGATATATTTTAGGAAAAGTCACCTCTTTCACCAAACAATACATTCCTCCCATGAGTCACCCACCTTGAATGGTATAAATAGAAGGAAGGAAAATAAGGAAGAGGAAAGAACATGGAGAAATACGATTTGCAATTCAAAACAGTAGCAACAATGATTGTTATGCATTGGAATATAGAGCCATTTAATATATATATATATATTATTTAATAGGCATACAAGTGTATGTGCATAGATATAGATAAATTTTATAATGAATAATATGTAATGAATAAAGAATATATATGAATAAGGAAAGAATAATTATATAAACATATATATATGGATACTAATGGATATAAGTAAAAGAATAATTATATATATGTATATGAAGTATATATATATACACACGATTATGCAATAATGATACTTATAAGTAATGATAACTCTTTAATATAAATATAAGTAGATTATGTATATTTATGAATTGTCCTCATCCTATGATCAATTCAGTATAAGGTTGAAGGAGGCGAGTAAGGAATCAAAAAATGTGGAGAGATACAACTCAGGTGAGACTACTCACTCAGTTTTAATGTTTAGTTATCTTCAATCTGACATAACCATGATGCATGAACCTTGTTGCCCGACTGATCTGTGTACTATTAAATGTAACCATAGAGTCTATTCATGGAATGCACATAGTCACTTTTGATGTGTTAGAACCATGCCTTCTTGATATCGAATTTGGAAATAGACTTCACTAGACTAGAAATCAGCAGTGTATTTGAGCAGACTATGTAGTCCTTGACTGATCATAGGCCAAATGGTTTATCTTCTATAGATATGGTTCTAATGATGATTAATCTGCATTTATATTTGATTTTTTGCAAATATTGTGAAATATACCGGCCAATTTTTTCATTTTGTTACACAGCTAAGTGCACCCATTAGCGTTAGTGTAATCATAAACCAGCTGAAGGGAACCCTGGACTTTTTGATCAACCCAAATCCCAGCAAGGGCAAGGTGAGAGCATACTCGTAGGGGATTGTTAGCAATAAGAACTTGCTGAAAATAACTGAAAGGAAAACAATCATTCAACCACTTATTCAGCGGGAGAATTTGAACGGAAAGAACAATGCTGAATTCAAAGATGCAACTCGACCACTTATTCAGCGGGAGTAGGTTGACGGCTCAGCCGATCAGCAACATGATAATGCAGTACAGTAAAGTAACAGGTGGCAAGCCGACCTCTTCCACAATCGTGGGAATTACAAGGAGTTAAGTATGAAGGATGAATGGTTGACAGTACTACTGTTCAGCTTACAATATCATAGAAGGCCTACCAAGCATATGTGATTAGAAAGTATATCATGCTGCAATAATTGTAAAGGACTCCTATATACTTTTCTAAATCTTCAAGACTTAAACTCAACTCCCAAACCCCATTTTTACCAATCTGGTTATGCAGACCTGCATAGAAACTGCAGAATCAGCAACACAAGAATCACATAAATAAAGATAACTTCTTCAAAACTCGCCCAAATCCCATGAAGTAAACTGCACTATATCTTAATACTATAGGCGCCCAAGATGAAAGCCCAAAACAAACTCAAAAGACCTCAGATTATTTGGCACGCAAAACCAAGCAAACACAAAAATGTACGGCCCAAGAGAAGGGGCGATTTTGCTCTATAAAATTCAACACTTGGCTATAAATTCTAATATTTGGAGGAAGGGCCCGCCTCAACCTTCCAAATGCATGTATTCAATACCCATAAGCAAAATAAAATCGTACTTAAACATATGATTGATTATCCAGATCAGCCACAGGCAAAACAACAACTGTGAAATTAACAGAAATACATGAACTCAAACTCCAAAATGCAAAACAGTATACTAGAACCCTACTCTCAACTAGTTGCTATATTTCAAGCAAGAAGCCAAGCCTAGCTAGGAGGTATGCATCCCTCGAAGCAATCTAATACCATTCTAGCAACATAACTTTGCATAAAATTCAAGATGATAAACATGAAGAAGAGCACTCCATTATATAACCTTTGAAGAGCAACCTAGAAGCTTTCAGAAGATGCGCCAAAAACTCATGAGTCAACCAAATTCGAATTTCAAGTTGACTTAACCCTTTCCTCAAGTTGGTGTCCCTTTTCACTCAGTGAAAATTCTCATTAAAATAAAAGTTACCCTTCCTTCTCAAATTGGTGTCCTTTTTCCTCTTTGATAAATCATTAAAGTTTCACATAATTCCTTGATGGGGCACCCACCCTTAATTTCCCCCTTTTTAAAACAACTTAAGTTATGAAGCTAGACCAAGGGGTATAATTAAAATAATAAGTTATTTTAATTAAAATAACTTATCTCTCCAAAAACTGTGCCCAGGTGTTGATTCAGATGCAACCAACCGAACCATCTGAAGAGGAAAGCCAAATGTACTGAAGCAACTAGGACCATTGCTAGAAATAGGACCTACTAAAAATAGTAAATCCAAGAATTTGCTCGGATCATCATTCCAACACTCATGCAGAATTCCTTAAAAATCTCAGAGGTGTATTCTTTCCCATTGTCTGTCCTTAAGGTTTTTATTTTCTTTTCGGAGAAATTTTTAGTAAGGGCTTTAAATTCTTTGAACCTTCTAAGGATTTCTATTGACTCTTTGCACTTAAGGAAATAGATCCAGGTTTTCCTAGAGAAGTCGTCTACAAATATGACACAGTATAAAAATCCTGCCTTAGAGGGTACAAACATGGGTCCACATAAGTCTAAGTGAACCAGTTCTAACACATTTAGGGTTTTGCTCAAACTATATGGAAAGGACCCCTTTGTATTCTTTCGTAAGGCACAACCTTTGCAAGTTCCTTCATGAGATGGTTTTAACTTAGGTAAGCCTGTTACAAGTTTTTCTATAGAAGGTAGGGCACGAAAATGAAGGTGTCCTAATCTTCTATGCCAAATCTCATTTGAATCAAAGGTGTCAAGGGTAAGGGCTTGTTTAACCCCAGTGCAAAGTTTGTAAAGGTACCCTTGTCTTACACCTATGGTTTGGGCTTTCTTGATTGTTGAGTTTTTAGGCCATGCTAGAACTTTCCCATCGATAAAGGTGACTCTATAACCATTGTCTTCAAGGGCAGAGATGGATATAAGATTCCTCTTTATTCCAGGTACAAATAAGACTCCAGTGAGTTGTAGAGAAAGCCCAGATTTCAACTTGATGGAACAAGTTCCAACCCCTTTTACTGGGTGTGCAGAATCGTCCCCAATGGTTACTTCTTCATCAGACCTTCAGTCATAGTATCTAAGTGTTCTCTGAACCCTGTGATGTGTCTAGAGGAACCACTATCAATTACCCAGTTGTGGGTGTTGTTGGATACTTGACTAGATAAGGCTGTATAGAACACAAAGTTCTCAGAATCATTATCTGAATTTGGCTTTCCTACTTTAGCAAAGGATGCTCGTTGTTTAGTCCTATCAGGGCACTTCATTGCATAGTGACCATATTGATCACATCTAAAGCATTGTACTTGCGAGATATCTTTTTTCCTATAAGATCCCTTTCCATTGGAATTTCTCTTTCTTTTAAAAGATCCTTTCTTGAAGGAGTTTTTCTTAGTCCTTTTATTAGACGTTGAGTTGAGTACATGAATGTCTTCATCTATGTTCTTTTGTGGAGAGTCTGGTTTCTTCTTGAAGGCAGTCAATTCTTAGCCTGTCAAACTTAGGAAGTTTAGATCTCGCACTCACTCCTTAGACAAATGACTCCCATGAGTTTGGTAGGCCTCCTAGTGCGATTAGAGTTAACTCTTTGTTGTCAATTTGATATCCAATTGTGGATAATTGATCCCTTAGTTCAATAATCCTCATGAAGTATGCATTAATGGACTCTCCTTTGTTTATTTGGGCATTGTTGATTTGCCTTTTTAATGCAAGAGTCCTGCAGGTGTTATTGATCTCACAAGTACTCTCAAGAGATTTGTGCATATGGTATGCAGTTTCATGTTTTGCTAGGATGGGCACTATATGATCCCTAACTGCATAGGATTTTCATGGCTTTTTCATTGTTTTCAATCCATTGAGTTTCTCAGGTTCAGCCTCTGGTTCCTTCTTATTTTCTCTCACAAGTGAGTCTAGCTTATTCTCTTTAAGGATCATCATGATTCTAAATTTCCATGATGTGAAATTGTCTGCTCCTGCAAGATGATCTTCAGATCTGATCACACTTGACATTATGAAGAATGTGATGTGAATTCGATTTTGAAAAATACGAATTTTCTAGAGCAAACTGATTTTAGATTTGATTTGGATTCACACAACGTGGCTCTGATACCATGTAAATGTAATCAAAACTTACTTAGATAGGATCCTAAATATCTATGGAAACACTAAGGTCTGAAATTCTGTGTGAGAATTCTAAGTCAAAACAATTTCCAGATTTCTTCTTATACTCGAATGTGCTGATTGCAAAACATTTATTGATTTCGATGTTTGCATATCAATGAGGGAACCAAGTTTAATATGTTAGAGACTTGCCTCTAAGGGACACGTCCCTTTGGGCGCGTGGGTCTCATAGACAGCCGACTAACACTCGGCTTAACAAACTTAACACATATATCCTCACATACATGGCGGATATATATTATATGAGTTCCGATTTTATTCAATGCAGATTTTGAATCATCTTTTATTTATTTCGAATTTATGCATGCTTATAAATTCGACTAACTTATTTTCCAGAAATATTAAATATGAAGAGCTATTGATCTTATATAAACGATGATGATGCTTATAGCAATCATCGTTTATATCTGACCTAAGCTACCATTTATCAACATAGACTCTCTTCTTTTTAGGATCAAGAAAGTCTTACTGTACTCCACCACTTGCCGAGTCCTCTCTTCAACTGAAATACATTCTTTGTTGGCCCAATTGACCTGTAAAAGAGGCTGCTGTTCAACCTTATTTCTTGTGTAGGCTAGGAGAATCACATCTCCATCATCATTTGACAACCCTTCAATATCTTCTGATAAGCAATCTTTCATCTGATGAAGCATTAACCTAATGTTACTTCGCCTTCGCACCTCATACTCGTCTCTACAGTTAGCCCAAAAGTCTTCAAGCGCAGGTACATGAGCATAGATTTGACCAAGTCGAGATGCATAGAAGCCATGGGGATCATATGATCGTCTCTCGCTGAAAGGCTTGAGACCAAGTTTGTCTAACTCGTTACCCATTAGTTTAGCTTCTATGGATGATCTACAAGTGTAAATACCTAAAGCAAAAGGAAAGTTGAAGGCTGGTTTCTTCTTGTTAAGCGGACAGGTGTGAACAACTGATATCTGCCTGAAGAATTCCATACACACTACTTCATCTGATGGATACCTCGGTAACATAAGTGGAGCTCCTGAATAACTGTACACCCTTAGGTAAGTGAAGGTGGCAAACTGTATAAACCAATCAGCCCATTCTGATATTGCAGCCCTGGCAACGGATGAGATGCGAACATGTAGCTCGTTACCCAGGTCTCGCACTGTGTAGATTAAGAATGCTTCATTCACCCGTTTGTAATGATGTGATGCTGTATTGAACTCCAACTGAGTATAGTAGTTGTAGACATGCTGAAAATTTAGAGAACCCTCCGTATTTAACCCTCTGAATTTACCGTGATAAGCAACCGAGTAGACTAGGTAGGAGACCATATGAAATGCGTGTCTATGAAAATACTCAGTTATCTGATGATGTAAGCAATCGTTGATCAATGTAGGCTAGTCATAGAACTCTGTGTTTTTCATTATATGAGGTATCACGTAGAACATCCAAGGCTGAAACCTTGTTGCATCCACTTGACCTATGACTCGATTGAGTAAGGTGATAATGATGGCGAATTCATCTTTGAATTGTCCTCTTCCGACGTCCTTTGGCAATGTAGATTGTTTCTCTTTCAGCCACCTATGTGCAATCTTCTTGCTGTACTTATCTTGATGTTCTTCCCATATCCTTTCACATTCTTCTACGTTGATGGTGACACTCCCAGACCAAGGTGGAATGGAGAAGCATTTCTCAATCATGTCTGGCTTCAGGCTGCAAATGACTCTTCCATCAATTGATCGTATTTCCCTTGTGGCCGGATTATAATGCTTAATACAAGCAATTATGAACTCTAAGCTCTGTACTGAGAAAGGTATTGATGTTGCTGCAAGGAGACTTGAATGGCCAAGATGCCTGATGGTGGTGTTGCTTGCATCTTCTAAAGGACGTAAATTGAACACTGGCTTGATATGATGCAAGTCTGTCTTGGCCGTTTCAATGAAATCATGGTAAAGCACCGATTTGGTCTTGAACTCTGCAGGATTGTATTCCGTTCTGAAAGACTTGAAGATTGACAGTAAACATGCCTAGGTTCAGACAAATTTTATCAAACTTTCTAAATTTAGCTCGCTGATTTTCCTTTGTAAAACGGATGAAATTTTGGAATTTTTTTTTGAGATATGGGTTTTGATCAAAAATTTCGTTACAAGCCAACCCAGATTGTCCATTTTTGAAAATATGAAGTGAAGACTGAAAAAGCAGCAAACCCTAATTTTCTCCAAAAAAAGTAGAAAAAGTTGGCATCTGGGTATTGTTCTTGAGCATAATCTGAATGCACCCAGTTGATTAGATTTTGAAAACCCTGGCTTCTGACTGAAAAAGCAACAGCTTTAAGTTTCTCTGAAAAAGCCGAGGTATGGGTTTTGTCCAAAAGAAGGTTTAGCATAGACCCAAAAGATTAGAAATGGATGAATTTGAAGTTTTCCCTGACATGCAAAATAAAAGCAACTGCTGCAACCTAGAGAAAATTCTTCAACAATTTGTCCAGAAGATAGAACAAAAATGGATCAGCTTGCTGAAAATTGAAAGGATTAGCCTTCTTCACAAATTTGATGTTTTTGATGAAAGAATATGAAAAAGGAGGCCTTCTTTGATTGTTGATCTGAAATTTTATGAGAAACCAACAAGTTACGGTTCTTGAATCTTGAAAAATATAGGTTTGAAGTTGCTGCTTTGTTTCTCCTTGAAGGAACCTGCAAGAAAATACGAAAATAATGCATAGAGATGTCCTTAAATAAGTTTTTGCTTTGAAAACAGTTTCTCAAACCCTAATTTGAAGAAACCCTAAATTTAGTTCATGCCTTGAGCAAAGGCGTTTTTTCCTTCCTTTGAAAATTTTGAAATTTCTCAAAAATAAACTAAGTTATGAGAAGTTGGGCGCCCTTCTTGAGGTATGGCGCCCAGTCTCCCCAGACTTAGCCAAACTTCTATCATTTTCAACTTTTGTTGATTTTCTGACCCTGTTTCAGCTTTGTTTCCCAGCTTCTTGATTTATCTGACGAATGAACTGAACATTCCATTGCGGAGCCTGATCGAATCTGTCAATATTGTTCTGGAGACGTCATCTGCTAAAAACTTCATTTGTCCCTTCGAAATGTCGGGTGCCTATCCTTGATAGGGGCACCCATTTCTCCAGTGTTAGCCATTTTCGTGATATTCAATTTTACGGCATTTGAAAAAACAGAATAGACCCAATAGAGTAAAACTGACCTTTTTGCGATTCTGACTGCACCAGCCTGATGAGGAAGTATTTGAAGCCAATCAAAATTAGTCTTAACCCTAACGGCCAAACTTTCTATTTTTAGAAAATTTTGCAAATATCCATTTCGTAAGAAACCCAATAAAACCCAGAAAAAGTTTCTATTTTTAGAAAACTGCTAAAAATAGAAAATTTCCTAAAATTCAGGGATGGAAAATTGAAATCTGGGTATTGTTGGTTTGATCATTTTGGACCGACCCAGATTGTCAGATTTTGAAAATTTCAAGTTTATGACCCCCATGCAAGACATTTAAGCCCAAATTCTGACCTTTTTGACACATTTAACAGTATCTTGACTCATTTCTTCAAAATGCCTAAGTGTAGCAATTTTTTTTAATTTGGGGTACAACATGATGTAATGATACTTGATCTCCACATGTTTTGTCCTATCATGAAACACTCGATTGACAGAGAGCTTCACACAGCTTTGATTATCACAATGAATAACAGTTGGCTCCAATGTTTGACCAAACAATCCTGCAAGGAGCTTATGAAGCCACACTGCTTCTCAAGCTCCTACACATGCTGCAATATATTCAGCCTCTACAGTGCTTAGTGCCACAAAAGTCTGCTTCCTGCTATACCAAGAAATCATGGCAGACCCCAAACTAAAGCAACATCCAAAGGTGCTCTTCCTATCCATTACACTCCCGGCCCAATCAAAATTAGTATAGCCTTGTAACTTTAGATCTTCATAGTAAGTATACCTCAAGCCATATCCCACAGTGCCACACAAGTATCTCAAGATATGCTTTGCTGCAACTAGATGAATTTGTTTTGGTTCACACATGAATTGACTGAGAGCGCTCGCCGCATAACAAATGTTTGGTCTAGTATTGGCTAGATACATCAATGATCCAATCAGCTGCCTGTACATGGTGGGATCTACCAAATCTGAACTAGCTGCAGAATCACTCAGCTTCTTCAAATTTGTTTCCGTAGGTGTAGACATGGACTTGCAATCCATCATCCCAAATCTCTTCAAGATATCTATGGTGTATTTCCCTTGACTAAGAATAATCTCATTGGGTCTTTGCCACACTTCTAGTCCTAGGAAGTAATTTATAGGACCGAGATCCTTCATCTCAAAGTCGAAGGCTAACTCTTTCTTGCATTTGACTATGAGATACTCTGCTCCAGTGAGAAATAAATCATCAACATAAAGAACCAATATCAAAGCCTCACCATCAACTACCTTAAAGTAAAGATTGGAATCTACATTATTCTTGGAGAATCCCAAGCTCATCAAATATCGATCAATCCTTTCATACCAAGCACGAGGTGCTTGCTTAAGGCCATACAATGCCTTATTCATTCTGCATACATGAGACTCCTTCCCATGAATCACGAAACCATCTGGCTGCTCAATGCACACTTCTTCTTCAATCACACCATTAAGAAATGCAGTCTTTACGTCCATTTGGTGTAGCTTCCAACCTTTAGCAGATGCAATAGCAATAATAGCCCTAATAGATGTATATCGAGCAACAAGAGCAAATGTCTCCTCATAATCTATTCCCTCCTTCTGAGACAATCCTCTTGCCACAAATCTTGCTTTGTACTTCTCAATGCTCCCATCAGCTACATGCTTGATCTTGAAGAGCCACTTTGAAGACACAACTGATTTCCCTTCAGGTCTCGGTACAACATCCCAAACATCATTCTTGATGATAGACTGATATTCTTTTGTCATAGCATCTCTCCATACTTGCTGATCGGATGCCTCCTCAAAGTTGGAAGGCTCAGACTCAATGATGTGACTCATCAATGCCACATAGCCTGGAAACTTCTGCTGTCTTTTGCTTTCTCTATAGGTGCCACGAGGAGCTGCATACTTTTTTGCCTCTTGCATAGTTTGTCTAGCCCATAGAGGTCTCTTTCAACCTATAGCAATATCACTTGGCCCATCAGTCGGTTCTATGGGATCAACTGGATCAATAGTCTCTTCTAATTTAGTAGACTCCCTTTGAATCTCAGGAGTATGATCAGGAGAAATGTCCATATCCTAAGGTGTCTCCTATTCTTCATTGCCTATCTCCATGTAAGACCCTTTAGATCTTTTGAAGGCTACTTCCTCTTCGAAGGAGACATCCCTACTGATCTCAATCTGTTTTTGTCCTGGAATGTAGATCCTGTAGGCCTTTGAAGACTCACTGTAACCCACAAATATTCCTTTCTTGCCTGATGGTTCTAGTTTAGATCTTTTGTCTTTAGGCACATGAATATAAACAGGACAACCAAAAATTCTTAAATGACTAACCTCAGGTTTCACACCTGTGAAGGCCTCTTCAAGAGTCATGTTTTCCAATATTCAATGAGGGCTTTGGTTTTGAACGTACACTGTAGTTCTAGAAACTTCTACCCAAAGAAAGGTTTGTAAGTCTTGATCATGAATCATAGCTTTGGCTGCCTCAACTATGGATTTATTCTTCCTTTTGGCAACTCCATTTTGTTGAGGGTTGTACGGAACACAAAAGTCCCTCTTGATCCCTGCCTCAATGCATAAATTATGGAAACCTCCAGAAGTGTATTCTCCTCCACTATTAGACCTCAAAATCTTGATCCTTTTCCCAGACATGTTTTCAAGTTGAGCCTTGAATTCTTTGAATCTATCAAGTACTTCTTCAAACTCCTTAGACTTCAAAAAATAAATCCAAGTCTTTTGAGAATAGTCATCAATGAAAATCACATAATACCAAAATCCACTCAAAGATGCCACATACATTGGACCACATAAATCAGAATGAACAAGATCTAAAATTCCTTTTGATCTACTATCACTACTATGAAAGGGACTCTTGATATTCTTACCCAATGCACATCCTTTGCAAATGCCATCGTGCTCCAGACTAAGCTTGGGTAGATCAGCAACCATCTTCTCCATAGATGGAATAGCCTTGAAGTGAAAGTGAGCAAGTCTCCTATGCCATAGCTCACTTGAACTGGTAGAGTTATGCAATAATGCTTGAACTGGATGAACAAAGAGTCTGTATAGGTTCTCTTGACGAACACCAATCACACAAGTTGTTTTGATGCTAGAGTTCTTAGGCCAAGCAAGAACGTTCCTTCAGAGAAGGCAACCTGATATCCTTTGTCCTCCAATGCTGAAATGGAGACAAGATTTCTTTTGATTCCTAGTACAAACAAAACATCACTCAAATGAAGAGGGATGGCAGAATCTAGATGAAGAGAGGTGGTCCTAGCTCCTTTTACGAAGTAACAAGCATCATCTCCGATTATCACTTGTAAGTTGGTTTCTCTTTCTACCAAGTTTGAAAGATGCTCTCGATATCCTGTAATGTGTCGTGAAGCACCACTATCAATCAACCAAGTGTTACTATCGGTTGGAACATTGCTTGAAAGAGTGGAGATGAATAGAAATCCCCCTGAGTTGTCTCTAGATTCCTTTTGAGGTGACACAGTATTAACATCTGTAGTAGAAGCATGTTGCTTTGGTCTTGTTAAGCAATCTCAAGCATAGTGACCATACTTGTCACATCTGAAACATTAAATGTGAGAGAGATCTTTCTTCTTCTTTGGTTCAGGAGCATAATCTGATTTTTTGTTTCTATCCCTCTTGAAATTGCCTTTTCTCCGTTCTCTTCCTCTCCTTCTGGAAGTTTGAGCAGCAAGGACATGATTTTTTTCATTATGAGAGCTTCGTCCATTCCCTCTTGCTGCCAACCTGGATTCCTCTTGAATGCAATCAACTCTAAGATGACCAAACTTGGGCAATTTAGATCTTCCACTAATGCTTTGGATAAATGGCTACCAAGATTGAGGAAGACCATTTAGTGCTAACATAACTAGGTCTCTATCTTCAACTTTATCTCCAATGGCACATAGCCGATCTCTCAACTTAGTAATCTTCATGAAGAAGGAGATGACTAGATCTCCCTTAGCCATTTTTATATGATGGAGTTGTTGTCTCAAGGCAAGAGCTCTACTGGTGTTGTTGATCTCATACAAGCCTTGTAGAGACTCTAACATGTCTTTGGCTGTCTTCATCTTGGATATGATTGGCACAAGATGATCCTTCACGGAATCTATCAAGATCTTCCTAGCCTTAGTGCCATTCTTCTTCCATTGAGTTTTCTCAGCCTCATCGAATGGCTCGGGCACATCATTCTCCACAAAGTCAAGAAGATCATTTTCTTCAAGTGCAATAAGAACTCTGAATTTCCATGAGGTGAAGTTCGATGCACCATCAAGTCTATCTTCAACCTTGACTCCGTTCACCATTTTTGATGCTTGGATAGATTCTCTTGGATGAGAAGAAGACTTTGCTGCTTAAAACAAATCTGATTCAATCTTGCTTAAACCCGCTCTGATACCATGTTAATTTTATGAATAGAAATGAAATAAGCAGAAATACAGAATTATTAACAATATGACACAACAAATACCCTGGGAAAATCCTCCTTCTCGAGGGAGAAAAACCCAGCCAAAGATATATCTCTTATTAGAATGAAAAGAGCAGAAATCTGCTTTACAACTTGGCCAAACACTAGGCCGATCTGAAGCTATGAAGATAACACCTCTCCTAGGTGCTATTATACAAAGAATATGATATCTCCTTAATCACAATCTGCTTGATGAATAAATATCGATCTGCTGCAAAATGACGATCTCCTTCTAGTGGTGCGAACTTATCTTAATTGAATTAAAATTTTAAATGAAGTGAATCGCCTTGCTTATATATACACCAAGGCGACTTTCTATGAAGAGTCAGCCTCTTTCACATAAGAGACGACTTTACACAAAATGATACGATTTTTTATCAAGTCGGCTTTGAGAAATAAATAAATAATTTAAAATGAGGCAACTCTTCACTTGGGTCAGTCACAAATAAATAAGTAGCACTTGCTTTATTTATTTGTTTAATATTTATTATGTAAATCGGGTGAAGGATAACACCCGCTGCTATAACATCAACAAATGATTCCTAGAATATGGCGATATTGAACACTATTTTCATGATCAAAATGCTTTTGAAGTGCTTGAAGTACTATATGGGCTCAGTGATCGATTGGGTGCAACATTTTCACCTTTTAGTGTGCAATCAGATGGGCCTCCTTAGTTATAAGGATTATAAATATATTGGTATATGTGGGTTAAACAGTCCAAAAACTCTATATTTTGGCATTATAAGCATTGCTTCTTGTCTCTTAAAAATCATGAAAGTGTTGTGCACCATGAGAGTCTGTCTAGTTTTGAAGGTTTTCATTTGGGCTTGGTGGCAAGGGCAGCCCCCACCCCTCAACCTTTCCCTATATTGCGATAGGGAACACACCAAGGCACTACCACTAGACCCCCACCAAACTCATTTGATTTACCAATTACTCTCCAAGTTCAAGTTTGCCTATAGGTCTTCATCTACAATATCATCTACAATATCATCATCAATTTAGGAAGTCTTCCATATTGTTACTTGATGCTTACATTTTTCTCGTCATTGAGAAGACAGATTTTTCTTTTGGGGTGATGATGCAATCTGCATACAATGCCTTTATTATGTTTTATTAATATAGTTGTATCCAACTATGTATTAATTTTTCAGCTTTGGGTAGTTATAAGAGTTAGTTAGTTGACAGTTGTGTTCCTCTAAGCAACCATCAAGTCCTTTAAATAGATATTTTATTGTTAAAGAAAGCAGTATGATCTAGTTAGATCGAGTATGATCCTTGGCTGATCATCTTTGGTCTACGTCTGTAATAATTTCATGTGCGAATAAAGATATACTTTTACTCCTCCATTTGGTATGCATTATTAATTATGTTTACTATTTCAAGTATTCATTTATCAGATTGGAGATTAAACAACTATAAGCTAAGTTATTGGGTCCTTGCAAAATTAACCCTATTGTTGTACCGAATGGGAGTAGGAGCAACTACAGGTTGGGCACAACCCTACAATTTTAGGTACCTTGTGGCTATGTCCCAAACAAACCCATATGGTACTTGGGATGTTAGGACCATTATAGAAAAAATAAATGCTGAAACTATTTACAAAACAATTTTTAATATTCGTTGAATTAGAAACTATCAACACCTTTCTCCCCTAGCACGGTTCTTGGATTCTTTGGCCATCCCATGCATATCTGCAATGACTCTTGATCGAATGAATAAAGACTTTATGTGAATTATCTATCTCAAGCCACATTCTTTGCAAGTATATGACTTTGAGAACAATCAATGAGAAAGGCATAGTTATAGGCATTGTTCACAAACTCAGACTTGGCAAACCAAAAATTCTCAACTTGGTGAAAACTCGACAACTTAAAAAATACTTAATTTTTTGAAAAAAACATAAATTTATGCAAAATACAGCTACAATATGTATCAAATGAGTCTGGTGGGGATCTAGGGACAACACTCCTAACATGTTCCTTGTTGCAATGTAGGGTGGGGTTGACAGGCAAAGTCCTCACCCAAGCCCAAATGAAGACCTTCAAAATTACATAGACCTTCATGGTGCATGCCATTTTAATAATTTTAGAAGGCAAAAACAATGCTTAGAAAGCCAAAAACCAACATTTTTGGATTTTTTAATCTACATTTTCAATGTGTGGTGCAAGTCAAGGCTCAGATTCACCAAGTACCTGGCAAGTACTCATTAGAAAACTTGCCAAGTCTGCTAACTATGGTCATAGGAATGCTTTGCATGAATCAGGATAGATCCTAACAAATTTGAAACTGTTCCATATCTTTCCACGTTGGTAACAAATATGTGAGTATAATTGCAAGCAGAGGATAAAACATTTTATTTGTTTATCGCATTTTATCATTACTTATCACTCTCCATCTTGTGTGGCCTTGCAATATAAAGGAGAGCTTATAAATGCACACAAATTATATTGTTATAAAGTGCTAGCCTTTATGATCTTTAATTTAAAGCAACATTATTACTATCTTTGTATCATCTTCACAATTTTCTGTCAAATTTCAGTCACCATCTTTTATAAATTCTGTAATTTATTTTTGCAAATTATGGGTATTTAATATATTATATATATAGTATGGCCATAAACAGCTGCACTATACCCAGGGAAAAAAATGCAGTACCAGAGAACCTGAACCCCAAACCTGTACCCAATACCATACCCAAACTAGCAATTTAGGCTATAAGCTTTACATTATTTACTTATTGGTAATATCTACCCATAGATGAACCTCCCTTTCCTTGCCAAAGAAGACATTACAATTTTCATGCTAAATTATGACAAAACGTAGCCAAGGCCAAAGGAATCCATATATGTTGTTTATTAGCTAAATGAAGCCAAGAAGACCAAAGGAATCCCTCATATTGTTTATTAGCTCTTGCATGTCAGAAAGATTGGCCTTGTCCTAGCAAATGGCACAATATTGTTGCAGCTGTGATGTTTATAAACAAATTTAACATTTCACTCCTGGTCTGTGTCAACTAAGTAGCCTAGTAGCCTAACCTTTAGCTATAATGTGAACATTTATTTAATTACATACTTGACTATATGATTAGATATCCAGTCAGATAAAACATATTTCTCATATCTCAAATGCAAATAACTCTTTATTTGCTTCTCCAAGAGAATTCTTGAACGAGCTCGATGGAAAATTTGATCTTCTCCAAATAAGTCTTGATTCCAACCATTTTATAGAGCATTAGTAATTTATCTCCCTGTTATTCAAATGACTGATGTGAGTTATGAGAATCTAATTCCTTTCCACTTGCATTCTAGTCTCTCCGTAAGTGTCAAAAATCAGTTCTTTAAGTTTGTTATTTTTTGAGATGCTTAATAAGTTGGACTAGGCTGGATTTCTTGATAAGATAATGCCAGTAGTGAACTTGGAAGAAAAATATTTCTCTCCATCACCCTAATTTGTTTGTCAATGCTATTTTCGAACAACCTTCTATTTCATTTGTATCTCTTAGAATTTTACAAAGTTTTAATCACTGATAAACATTTGTGACTACTTCTCATGAGATTTTATTTAATAGATTATGACTATATTTTACTGTTATGATTTCCATTTTTGAGTATTATTTCTGTTGTAGATGCGAGATTATTCGAGGTGGGATGGATAAATACCTTACTCCAATGGGACCAACAAAGTTGCATGTAAATCCTATTTTTGAAATTGGTCCTCTTGAACCTCGATTCTCTGAGTGGTTGGTATTTGAAGGTATCAGTGTGGATGAAAAAGGACGGCAACATTACCTTGATGCAAGTGTAGCTTTTAAACGGGCTATCCTAAATGCCATTGAATATCTCTCTAAATTTGGATATTCAAGGGAACAGGTGATGCATCATTATTAACTTCTGTTAGTTGGTAACTTCCTTTTACTAAGATGCATGCATATATTATTATATAGCCATGAATCTATATCTGCTAAAAAATGTTCTCAAGTTCATAATACTAATCAGTGGGCGATACTTGTAGTGTATGGGATATATAATTATCAAAATCATAACACACAACAACATGACAGGTTTACTTGCTCTTATCATGTTGTCCATGTGAGGGGAGACTGGCAAGCATTGTGGATACCCCTAATGCTGTTGCAACAATTGCTATCCCAACAGCAATTTTTGATCAGGTTGATTGCATCTCTTCCTTTAAAATTGGAAATAGAGGGGAAAGCTTGATGAATGTATGGATAGAAAAATCGAGATAGAAAAAAATGAAATGTGGAGTTCATTTATAATAAGCATTAAAGTTTGCAAGTTTGTCATCTGTATGAATGCTTGTGAGTTTCAAAGTTTCTAATTCTTATAACTAGTAAATTTTCTAGTATTTTCCAGGCTTTAAAGATTTGAGATTTTCACAGGTGAACATTATATTATATGTCTTGAAACAACTGTGTATTGAGATTTTTCAGGCTTGCTTGTCCACAAATACTTCTGTACATATGTTAAGCTTAATAATTATGATCTATCACTGTTTTGAGTGTAGGATATTCGACCACGAAAGCAAGATGTGCCAATAGGTCCAAAGATAATCAAGAGACCAGATGTCCTGAAATGTACCTATGATGGATCACTCCCTGTCACAAAATCTCAGGCTTCTGTTTGAGCACTTAAATATGTATTTATAAGGAATCAACGAAAAAAAAAAAGTATTGGTCAGAATAATTATCTTGCCAATTTCTCATTGGGTAGAACAAGCATTGAATTTACAAAAAACTGCAGATTCTATGATTGAATTTTAATATATTATGTAGTCCACATTTGTAAAATGTGATTAATATGATGATCTACCTAGAAATGTGTCTGTAACCTGCACCCAGTTTTATACATTATGATATTTAATATTTCTCAACTGGCGACTGTTAACTGCATAACTAAGCTTATTTGTATTGTAGTATTTGCAAACAGCATAGAAGCACTTGTATTATTGTTGACTTTGGCTGTGGAAACCATCTATAGTTGGACAAAATGGAAAATTAATGGAGAATGCAATTCTAAGTGGAAAACAAGCAAGCAAAATGAGAGGAGAAACTTCCTTTTCATGCAATTCTCCTACAACACTAGTAAATATTTCGCATTACATATGTCTCAAGCATAGAGCTATGCATGGTTTTGATCCCCACCATTTTCAACAAAAATACTCTATTGTCACTATAGATGCTCGAGGACTGGCAAAAATAATTAAAAGAATGTCAAAAGAGCATTTTCTCCTTTTATGTTAAAAGGAAGTAATTAATATATAGGCTTTAACTGAAATATTGTGTACCTACCATCAATCATAGAGTTCCCAAGATACTATTCAATTTAGGAAAAAACCATTTATAATTGTAGCTTCTAATACAGAAAACTGCTATTGAACATCTTAATTCATGTATTTTTTAGGAGATCGATTGTTCAATGTGTGTGGATCGTGGCACCTAGTGAAGTAACCTAAAATGAACCCCTAAGTGTCTGGAGTGTTATCCTAAACAAGGGTTGATTCTTTCAATATATTATTCCGCTTTAATCTAATCTGAAGTATATGACTAATAAATAACAGAAACAAAACATTTTTTTTAAAAGTAAACTAATAATAAATTGTGTGGGTATAACTATAAGTAAAATAGGTAATAGGTGAAAGAAAGCATGTATGTGTGTGCAATTTTCTGATAAAGGTTGAAGGAGACTAGAAGATGATAACTGAAGGATTCATTTTACAAAATCTGGAGTCTATGTGATGTGAACAAGACAAATTGCACCAGCCTTTTATAGAATTCTCATGTTTGAATTTAACACATTGGTGTAATATGGAAGGTATGGCTTGAAATTCATCTATCCAAGGTTGTCCAAGGAGGAGATAGAATCTTTTGGAGATTAGCACCACATGTGCTAGAATTTGGGTAGGTCTAGAGCCAATCTCATGGGTTGGACAATGATGGCTAAGGTTCCTAGGAATGCCCCATTATAACACTCTAAGTCTACTCCAATTAATGAATAGGTGTCATGACGAGTTCCTATATCATAAAGGCATTCTTTTGTTATAATGTTGAATGGTGAGTTGGGAGTTATGAGAATACCTTCGTAGTGATTTCCATTGATAAGACCATTCATGTATAGTGGGCCATGGTAGTTGTCCAAGATTTCTTGTGGTGTAAATGTGTTCATTGGTTTAGGAAAGGTTGGGTCATCATCTATGGAAGGGTTTGTATCTATTGTTACAATCGTGTTCTTAAAGGTGTTGATGTTAGGATCCTCGTGAGGAGATTTTGGGAGGCTAGTGGGTTCAATATTGTTCAAATGGCGAGGGAATGGGTTGGTGTCAATATGGAGTTTTTGTTTTGGTGGATCTATAGAGGGATTTCCTTTGTCATTAACACTTGTTACTTGGATAAGGTTGTTGTCAATGAAGTCTCGAGTTGTGTGTTTTAAGGCCATGCATTGTTCTATATCATGTTCAAGGACTTGATGGTATTGACAAAAGAAATTTGGGATTGGGGGATGTTGAAACAAGTAGGCAAAAAGAGCTTGATTCATGATATGTTCATGAGAATTCACCAAACTTGTGAATTGTTAGAGAGGTCAAGGTTTGAAGGCTACTATGTTTGTAGATGGTGGTAATAGAAGTGAAGATGATGAAGGAGGTGGAGGTTGGGGTGTTGTGGTAATTGTGTTGGCTACATCTATGGTGGTATGAGTTCTAGTGGTAGGGTTGTTATTTTAAGGCTTCTTGTAGTTTTTATTGAATTTATTGTTGGATGTGGTAGCAAGTTTGATCTGTCCATTTTTTCTTTGAAAGTCTCTAAGAGTAGCACATAAATTAAAGCAAACGAGTTGTACTTTTGAAACATGATATTCTTGAGGTCAATAGGGATGAGGTCATCCATACAGATCTTATGAATTTCAATGTTGAGCAAATGGTAATACATTTTGGCAATAATTGATTGGAAGCATACAACAAAGTCACTCACCTTTCCTTGGGGTCCTTGTTTGCAATGTATGATATTTGTGGTCTATTTCATGTGAATTTTGGACTTGGAAGTGGTTAGTGAAGTCTTTGGAGATAATTTCAAATGTGATGATGGAGGCATTTGGTAAAGCATAAAACCTTTCTAATGCATGGTCTTTAAGTGATCATGGAAATAACTTGCATAGGATGTGATAATCTTATACATTATCAAGGCAAAAGGAGTAGAATGTTCATATGTGAATGGTAGGGTCTATTTTTCTATAATACAAGGGAAGACGACGCGTCTTGAAATTTGGTGGAAATGGAATGGATTATGGTGGAGGTCCAATGTGATTTCCTAGAGTTTGTTGGTATAACATGAAGTTTTTCTTGTACTTGTAATTGGTGTAAGACACATGTCATGGTGGGATCATGGATAGATGGAAATGGTGGAGAAGTGGAGCATATCATACTAGGATGATATGTGGTATATGGTAGGATAGGTTAGTTCGTAGAATATGATGGGTATTGGTAAGGAGTTGTAAATGGTGAAAATACTCTTTAGCTTAGAGGTACCTTCCTCTCCTTCTCCTTCCTCTTCAAGGTTCACAGTTTGAATTTTCTTTCTTTTGGCAAGTTGTTTAGGCCTTGCATGCCCTTTCTCTGTAATTTTCATCTTCGCCAGAGTTTCAAAAGTAACTAGATTCTTCTTATGGAGGCAATTTGTGTAGATCTGGAGGGTTGCAAAGCAATTACAACAACAAATGTGGATCTACTGGTCCTTCTAGGTCCTTGGGCAACTGGTTGATTAATAGGATCAGGCTGAGGATCCTTTGCAAGGGTTTATGATGTAGATTTTGGTGGAATACCCCATTTCTTATGCAAATCATCCTTATGTTTGTTGAAATGCTCTTTTGCACTTCTTTTATGCATCTTATCCATTATCTCATCATAGGTTCCAAACCTTTTTGCAATTGTGTCATTTAGTTTGCTAAGTAGAATATTAACATAGGTTTTCATCTCCTTCGCTTAGACCTCACAAGGCAATTTTGGAATCCAAGCTATCCTTGGCTCTACAACTTCCATGTAGGTATAGTCTTTATCAACTAGAAATGTAATTTTTCCTTTGTACCTCTGTATAACGTTGGAAGGGATTTTGTCTTTGGTTTGCATTTTAGTTTGTAGGGTTTTGAAAACCCCTAGTACATTGTGCTATAGATCTTATTATCAGCAAAACCTCTCATATTATTTTTAATTTGTGCAACAACATGAATGTGTTGTTGCTAGACCTTACCCTTAAAACCAGACAATTCATTCAAGAAGTAAAATACAAGGAAAATGGCGAGAGTACCATATTTGAAGTTATATCTAGTTTCCTTTGTTCTCTTCAGATTACCCAATAGCTTCTCTCTCATGACATCGTAGAGGTCAAAGTCTTTTCCCTCCTTCACCATCTAGTAGGCAGTGTGAATTACGGTACCAGTGGAAGATCCCTCTCTATTTGTATAATAAACCTTGTAAGCAATGCCCATAGAAGCATACCGGACCCCTGGATCTGTTATGTCATTAACACTTAAGGTTCTTTTATCAAAATTTGCTCTAGTCAATTATGTAACCCTTTCATTTTTATGGCCTTCATCACCAAAACTGGTCTGATAGAGCATAAACCAATAACAACCCTAATTGCCTCCTTAGTGATCCTATATGATTTATCAAGGTATATAAATTCATCATGAATTCTACTCAAAACATACCTTATGCATTCATGTTCATCACATAAGTCAAGGTAATCCTTCCATACATCCAGTCGATTACCGTCCACATTTGCATACTTAGGTTTGTATTGGTCATTGTCATCCAAGAGTTTATTTGTAACTTCTTCAATCTTTACATGGTTGATCTCATATAGAGTGGAATGAATGTATATCCTTACATCCTTTGTATATACATCTGTCAGAATGAAGGAAAGCACCCCATCCTTCTCAACCTCCATGGCCTTAAAGGGATACTTATTGTATTTTGGCCTTGGTTTCTTAGCAATATCAACCAATTGAGGATTCGCCATAACAATTACTTCAAAAACTAGGGTTTTATGATAAATTTGAAAATACCTTGTTTCAACATTAGCACTATTCCCCTCAAGTTCACAAGATCTTTGAATGCCTTCTTGTCTTCTTAGCTCTGCATGCAAGTGATTTGATTTTGAATGAGCTTAGATTGTGCAAATAAAGTATAAGTAACTTGAATTTGCCCTAACTTTTCACAATTAATGCACCTTGTCCTTGTTAGGTGAACAACTGCCATAGTGCTTCGTGTCTTCATAGAGATCCAAATTCATTATGCAATCCTTCACACAACATGTTTTTACTTTGAAAAATTGAGCTACAAACTCTAGCTTACTCGACAATCATATACTTCAAACTATCATTAACTTTCATGCTATGTTATTCAACATTTCATCCTTTCCAAGGGGCATAAAGACTTTGCGGATGATAGCTCCCCCTGAGCCAATGTTCTTTCTCAATCAATCATGGGATCTTATGCACAATGCACAAGAATGGTGGCATCCTTCATCTCAATATCTTGCTCTTGTTTCTTTCTCCAAACTTTTGTAGTTTCCTTCATCTTCCTGTGTTGACCAAGTGGTTTAATAGAACCACTATTACAAATATTGCTTTATGCCCAAAGTTATTGCATTTGTAGCAAACAATATTGTATTCAGGGGCTAAACCATTTCTCCTTACTTTATTTTCGTAATCAACAACCCTATGACCAAACTTATTGCATGCATAGCAGTAACCATAAAAGGAATGAGAGATCATAACATTTTATCTTGGATGCACAAATGAATTCTTACTCATGTAATCATTTCTTCTTGCCTTAGTTCTACAATTACTAGCCTTATGATCAAACTTATTGCAAGAATAACAGTAACCATGAAAGGATTGAGAGAACATGGAAGTAGCAACCTGTCTAGGAGGAGATTTCTTGAAGCCCTTCTTTTGATTGTTGACCTTTATGAAGCCATCATCCAATTCCTACTTCTCATCTTTAGTCCTTTTAGAGTCTTCAACATAGGCCTTTTCCTTCTTCATTTCAGGGTTATCTGTCTTTGAGTTCTGACCTTTTTCAAATCCAAGACCACCCTTATTCTTTACAGGTCTTTGACAACTAATTATCTCATCAAGTATGTTGGTGCTTTTCTTGAGTTTTAGGCCTTTGTCTATTTGATCATGTACTTTCTCCAATTCTTTCCCGAAGGAGACAATTTCTTCTTCAAGCTTGGAGGATTCAACTGATTTGTCATTCGGCTTATTATTCAAACAATTTGCAACCCTTTTAACTTATTCAACTTGAACTTTCAAGCTGATGATTGTTTCTTTTGATTCTTTGAGTCTGATCCTAAATTCTCCATTTTCTTTTCTTGCTGCATTCAAATCTTTTAATGCTGAAATAAGTTCTTCAAAATCAACCTCACAATTTCTTCATTAAAGACTATCATGTCTATGTTTATCATCTTCCAGAGGATTCTTATCATTTGTTCCCATGTGTTCCACTACAAGATCTACCCTAGTTGTTAGGCTATATCAAGGCACTTGGATATGATACCAATTGTTGAACACACATTAGTACTAAGAGGGGGGTGAATCAATACTTGATCGAATTATTTTCATTCATCAACAATTAATCAAATGAGAATCATGACATACAAAAAAACACATAAGCACACAACCATAACACCAGATTTATGTGGAAAACTCTACAAGGGAAAAACCATGGTGAGCAAGCTTGCTTGAATCTACTGTCCAAATCCAGCCTCACAAATGAAAAATAAAATTTACAATAGGTTTTATGGCTAAACAACCAAAGGAATTTTGCAACTCCCCGCAAAATACAACACTTAAAAATACGTTACAACTGTTGCATACTAGTGCAATATTTCAACACTTATGTCACCTCCAACTCACTACTTTTGGTACACTTGCACATATATCTTCTCAACAAACTTTGTTGCCTTTGGCTCACTACCTTCAGAACATATTCTCACACTTAAACTCACACATGCTTCTTCGCCCCTCCACATACACTCACTAATGAGCTATCTGAATTGATCTTTACCATATTTCATTATCAAAATGGATTCTATGGATTTCTTATTCGCACATTATCAAGTTTTAAACATTTGTCATTCATCAATCTCTATTTTCAATAGCTTTGATATTCTATTTTTGTATCCTTTGCAAGCTTCAAAAAGTTTCTCCTTGTCAGCCAAGATAAAACAAATAACATGAGATGTGCATCAGCCATAGCAAGTCGGCTCCAAAAACATATGTAGTGAGAAGGAATCACATGTGGTTCAAGCCAAGAGATATCCAAGACCTAATTTTCCATAGAACAAATTTTCAAACTGGTGCACACTTCCAAACACCTATTGCGAGCATCTCAACATGTCAAGTCAACCCGAAAAACATATAACCTTTCATGCATCAACTCTAGACCAAAGGTGGTATCGAAGAAACCAAACAACATTATGCAGATCACTCCATGATAATGATATGGCTTGTAAAACACTTCTCTACACTCCTTTTATTATTTCAGATCATTTCGCTCTAGCACAAGCACTTAATACCCACAATATCAATTCCAAGTTCACTGTTGTACAAGAGAAGATCAAATACCAACTTGCAATTTTCACAAAGAAAACTATGAGCCTCAACTACTCTTATCATAACCTCTTTGCTCAGTTTTAGGCAATTACTTGCTAGTGCAAATCACTAGATCACTAACAAATCAACCTTCCAAGTTATCAGAACACAAACAACACATTGTCACATACAAAATCACCAATAGTGAACTGAACCATATGAAACTTGAACTGAGTAGGCACACTATCTTCATGAATATGAATCCAAAACCGCAAGGCAAAATAAGATGATGTAGTGAAGTGCAGAGACTTTCTATCCTTCCTTAGGCAACCACTCACAGGAACTTAACTTGTTCTTATTCTGTTAACTCTGGAAAACTTTGCGGTAACAGTTATGCATTGAAAGTTGGAACATGCATACCTCATAGTTGTATTGAAATATCATCTGAACCGCAAGGCCACATATTCATCTACGGAGAAATGCAGAGAATTTGACTGAGCTTTTGTGGTGCAAATTTTTGTGCCTTTGACATTTTGGAGACTTATACATTTCTCTTCATAACCCATGTCAAGTCTTTCATCAGGAACATATGTAATAGTACAACAATCAAATCATATTGACAAGTGTATTGACAAGTGGCATCCAACCATGAACTTCAGAAGATAAGGTACAACTGTGTACCAAGGACAACATTACCACCCTTCAACACAACTCTTCATTAAGGACAACATACTAGTGCATGCAATATCAACATAAGTTGACATCAATGACAACACATTTGCAACACTTTCTTGAGAAACCCCTCTAATCTAAGCCCTTGATTTTTTATTAAGATCATATCCCTCCATCTCTCTCCCAATGAATCTATAAATTGAAGCTTTCATCCTTCATTATCATCAAGTATTTTTCCACTGTCTATATTGTCATTTTTATATCCCAAAATATTCATCAGATCAAGATTATGTTGGTTTTTCTATTAACCAATCCACATTCTAACACATCATAATCTAGAGCACATACAATGGAGCTAGGGTGCACTCTTCTTCAAGAATAATCATGAAGGAATGTGATTTGAGGTAAACATATAGTGTTATTTTTTTTTTTTTTTCACTTCAATCACTTTTCCTGTCTTCAGATATATGTCTTATAAAGTTATTACTATTTTCCTCCTCAAAAGTTCATTTATTCTCTTTTTTGAAATGAGTAACCATTTTATAATGGGTACCTATTCATTTTTTAGAACATGTACTCATTCCTTTTTAGAATGGGTGTGCATTTAAAAGGGGATATGTGCTTTTTAAAAGATTAAATTTGAGACCCATGATTTTACTTTTCTTTTAGGCTTGGAAAAATCTTGGAAACCCAACCTTTAGCCTTGGACCTATAAATATAATTTTATGTTAACATGAAGAGTAGAATTTGACTTTATAAATATGGCTTATTACTTTTTCACAATGTCTAGCTTTCAAATATGTATTTTTTAACTATTTGACATTTTTATTTATTTATTAATTAGTTTTTATAAAAAGGGACTAAAACTAAAATTACATATATTACTATTCTAAGTTTTTTGGCTAGTAAACTGTGTTCTTGAGGACCACTCCTATTAACTAAAAGGATTAAATAAAATATGATAAAATGTGCCAGAAACATGAACATGGGGTCAAAATTAAAGAGACAAAATATTTATAAGGCATAAGGAAGCCTCAAGTTGATTTTTCCTATACCAATTTGTATGAGAGAATAACCTTATATTATCTTTGCTATCAATATTTCTAACATTCTTACTTTTCTTTGTCACTATAATCCAGTCTTTAAAATTACTTGAAGAGGGTGTAGATATTTGCACAAAAGATTCAATGTTTTTGTATTGAACTGGATTCTCATTTTCTCACCTATCGTAATTACCTTCTCATTCTCTAAAACATGTGTTTGTAGAACACCATCTATACTAGGGTTCTTAAAAGTCAAATCCACCGATAGTGGGGACGATGCCCATGAAACTGAAGGATAGTTGGGCATAGGAACATGACCCTTCATGGAGTGTATAGAGGAGGCATCCAATAGTATAATGGTGTGGGAGAGTGCCTTTCCACCAAGACCCTAGAAAATCAATATTTTTCTTGGGCCTAAAATAATTAGTGGTAATGTGTCCTATTTCAAAACATATTTGACAACGAAAGGGAAAACCTTAACACAAATTCTTGCGTTTCACTTTGAATGGTTTAGTGAAATTCCATTGAATGCAAGATTCCAAAGTTTGAGCAAGAGCATATGTTGTCCCTGAACCCAACACTCACATAAGATAGAATCTTGATCCAACATACAATAAAAAACTATAATGAAAAAACATGAGTTTAGGGATACAATTCTAGATTACCTTCATCAAATGTTTCCAAGCATCTATAATCCACTAGTGTAGATCTAAAAAACCAAGCTAGAAGTGGCTAAATGGTTTGATTAATCTATTCATAGGAAAAGATCGCTCACCATCAATTACTTCACATGTAACATCCTTAACGAACTTAGGGATAGGGGAGAAATCATATTGTTTGAGGGGTTTAACCATTTCTTTGTTTTCCATATAGTTAACATCTTCCTGGTCAACCAAATCTTGTTAATATTTTGGATGTGCATCCCAAGAAATAGAGTTTCCCCCCAAATTAGGGTCTAAGTGGGTAACAATATCCTTGAATGAGGGACCTTGAGCTGAGCAAAACACTATTGAACCATCCTTAAAATTGTCTACACCAATAAAAAGAGCATACATTTAGACGTCAGTGGCAAAATAGTCAACATTTGATTGTAGAGTTTTGAGCATGGGATACAGGTAGAGTGAAGTTTCATAGTTTTTGAGAGCACCATCCTCTACCTTTCCTTTCTATTTTAGTTTTTTTTTTTTTGGACATAAAAGGCATTTCCTTTAGTTATATATTATTATTTTTAACTTTTTCTTTTGAAATTTTGATAAATAAGTTGTATAGATGATCTAGATTATCTACACAATAAAAAAAAATAGATTATGATTATTTTAGTTCAAATTAGGTTGGATTTACATGAGTGTTTTTCAAAAATAAAAATTAGGGCTCATAAAATTATATATATAATTACAAAAAAAGCTTAAGACAAAACTTCAACTTAATGTATATTTATTCATGAAAGGATTAGAAAAAATAATTTCATTTAAGTCATTATTTTGGATGCACACATGCATATTTTTAATCAAAACATATAATTTTATAAAATCCACTACTATACATTCTTTACAAACTAATTATAAAGCATCTAGATATTAGAATAAATTACATATTGGAAAATTAAACAAAAAATTCTAGATTTCTTAAGTTTACACAATGTTAATATTCTACGTGTAAATACTTCAATTTTTTACTTCATCTAAAATAAAATTTAAGTTTCAAGAAAATTAATTCCACATTTTGATTAAGAATATCAACATCTTGCACTACACAAAAGCAACAATGCCAAAGTATCATATAATTTTATGTACTCTATACATGTATAAAGGATATAATAAAACAATAAAAAAACACACAAGGAAACACGTCGAAAGAAAGAAATAGAGGAGAAAAGTTTGAACATGCTTTATTGTTAGGAAATGTAAGTTATGGTTTATGATCTATAATTCTTTGTGCCTAGAAACCATCCAAAATATTAATAGACCACAATCACTCCAAAAAACTTATTGGGTGACCCATGAAAAGTATAAAAGGTAGGCCACATGAAGTACACATGATAAAAAACTCTACTATTAGGTGGGTAATAGTCTATTAGTATTGTGGGGAGTGTGCCAATAATGTGGATTTGTGCAAATGTATGGAAGCACATTTGAGGTTTCTAACTATGCCCTTAATTAAAATAATTATTTGGATGAAAATATGAAATTGATTTAAAGGTGGAAGAGTGCAAGAAGGTGAAGAATCTTTAGGAAAAAATCTATATAGATATTTTTTTAAAGTCATCAAAGAGAAATAAATTTTCTCTAAGAGAAGAAAGAAATAGGATATTACAAGCATCAAATTTCTAAAACTATGATTATTGAGTGATATTGAAAGAATATGGATGTCAAGTGGTTACAAACAAGCAATATGACATTAAAAAACATAAAGAGATCACCATGATTAGGTTTAGTATATGATTATAAAAATGATAATCATAGAATAGGAAATGGACTATCATCATTTATGAGTATTCAAAACTAAGATTACAAAAGAGGAATAACACATAATAGTTAAGGGAAATAAAATTGGGTTAACATTGAAGAGACATTAATGTCTCAATATTTTGCATAATCCCCAACATTTCACAAAAAAGAAGAAGATGAAAATAATATAGAATCAATAATTTTTTTAGATTCTTCATTAGATAAGGACACTAAATAACTCCATATAACATTAGTAATGATGAAAAAATACATCAAGTTCACTTTTTATAGATATATGTGGCCATAAGAAATTATAATTGGTCACCATTTTCTTTTGTTAGAGCTTGAAGAAGATTATTATTCTTTGGTCTAAAAGAATAATCTAAAATAGAACATTGAGAGTTGTTATCTAGTAGAAAATAATATAAGGCATAAAACCATTTTCTAAGAGAATATATTTTTAGGAGGGATATTTACCTGACAACAAAATTATCTTAGGCTAGGTAAGTCTATATTAGTTTAGAAACAAAATTTTTTAAAAAAAAAACTAATTTTTATTCATCTTTTCAAAGTAAGATTTTCCTATGTCATGATCTTGGGCTTATCATGAGCTTTTATCATTTCATGAGTAAATTTAAAAGTAGAATTGCACACTGTTGTTAAACATGGATTTTCAAGGATCTAAATTTTATGAATACAATAATAAAAGATGTGGAAAGAGTATTTATGTGTATATCTTAGTTTAATATTTATATTATATTATTGGTATGGTAAAAGAAAATTTTCAATGAGCTCTAGTTATATCAATAATCAATATGATGCAACAATGAATTTAATTAATATTTTAAACCTATTTATAGTTGTATTAGCTATTAGTAGTTTAATACTTGTTTTTGGCTAGATAAGCGTAGCCGAGCTACATATATTGATATTAAATAAGAAATTTATATATATTTCAAAATCATTGATATAGTCCACCTTTCTTACTATTACAAGGCTCTAGGTCAGCTACAAAAATTTACAACAGGAGATATTAAAATTTTATCAGCATGCCCCTTAGGGGGTGTGAAATTCTTTTTCCATCACCCTCTCATCCCACTCCTTCAACCAATCCAAGTTGTAAACTGCCACCAAATTATTAACCTTCTTTAGAAATTGGCACCTGTATAGGAGTGAATTTGCACCCCTGATGCAAATTCCCCTTCCACTCCTTTACACTTCAGAAAACCAAAGGTGGAGGCTTAATTCCACCTAAGCCCATTGTTCACATCACATTTTGTGTCCATTATGAGTGTTGGTAGAGGTGTTTTTGTCAGGAATGCCCGCAAGACATGTAGACGTCCGCGCGACGCGCTTACGTCCCTGATAGATTCCTGCGGCTGGAGTCTGCAGAGACATTACACTTCCTATTAGAAGTCGAAGTGTAACACCCTTCTTTGGCTGGCCGGCCTAAATATGGAAAATTTTCATCTTCCTTCTTCGTATTCTCACTCCACTCTTCCATTTTGGGAGATCTTCTTCACAAGTTGACACAATTCCTTCACACTTTGAGAATTCACTACAAGCTTTGCAACAAAATTCTCACACTTCATTGTAACAATCTATCACTCCATCACTCCAATAGAGCAATCGCAAGACAACACCATTCTAGCAGAGGCTTGAGTTCCTCTCGTCTTTCTCCTCCACTAGCCTTAAGCGCTTTGGATGAAGGTGGTAAGCTCCTCACATCTTCTTTATTGTTTGGTTGAGTAAGCACGTATTGTTTTATAGTGTCTTTTGCGTACCTAGCTTGTATTCTCTTCTTCATCACTTTATTTCTATATTGTGGCAAACTTGGTTGTCCGTGGAGGTGGAAACACCAAACTGAGGGTCTGATTGAGGCAAGCCCCTAAACAATCCCAATATTTTCCCCCTTTTTTGTGTGCAGGTGGAGAGATCTTGGAGCAAGCCGATGAAAAGATTGTTGTGTGAGATCGTCTTCGTCACCCTTGCGGTAATCTACTTCCTTTATCATATTAATCTTTATGTTTTGTACTTCATAATCTTATTTTGGACTTCTCGAAACTTGTAACTAGGCTATTAGTCACTTTTTAGAGATTAAGTCCGGTCTCTTTGGTTTTTTGGCCTTACGGATGCTAACATTCTTGTGAGACACCAACGCGTCACGTTGTCGTTCCAGAATCACGCTTTTGTCCTCTAATAGAGAGCTATCTGAGATACAGAGTTGAATCTAAAAATCCACTTGCCTAGTCTCCTTTTGACTCTTGGGTTTGCAGAGTGATCGAAGGACCTCATGGTTCTCATCATTATCATCTTGCCTATCCTAAATATCCCTTAAAATGAGGTAAGTTAGGGCAACCTACCGCTCTTGGCCTTTCATGACCTGGGGCCTTGCAGTGGTTGGTCCCCCTCTCTTACATTTTTTATGACCTTGATGTGAACCATTTTGGTTTTGTTTTGTGGTATTGAAATAACCTTTCCTTGTTTCCTAGGAGTGTTGTAGGTGTGAGTGTTGTGAGGCTTCCGCCTTGCAACCCAACTTACAACCCCTAGTAAGTGTAATTGGAAGGTTTTGAAAGTGTTGTATAGCGAAACCTGAATTGGGTCACTATTTTGTCTTGTAACCTTTAGGAGGCTCTATGGAACTGTTGTCTAGTGTACATGATGGCCTCTTTCCTAAATCAACCTATTCCCTCTACGTAGCCTGTGAGTAGTGGTAAGGATATCACCTTCACCTCGCAAGACCTACTGATGGGATTTAATAGGGAACCATCTCCTCTCTACATTCTTGCAAGGATAAATAGGAATACCGTGGTTGGTGTTCTCGTTGATCCGACATCTCAAGTGAATATTATAATTGAGGAGATTATGTTGATCAACTTCTTGCATGAGGATGGGTATAATGCACTTGAAAGTACTGTCTGCACGCATGACAAACTTTTCGTACCTCCTATAGGAAGTATTGTCTTGTTGGTCCTCATGGGACCTAAGTCTGTAAACCTTATGTTTGATATCATACTGGGGTATGAACTCTTCAGGGTGAAGCTAGGTATCCCTTGGCTGGTAGCTATGAATGCAGTTCCCTCGGTCGTGCACAAATGTTTGAAATTCACTCATGGAGGTTCAATACACATTGTCCATGACACCAGTTATAGACCACCGATTGCACATGGTAGATATTCCTTAGATTACTTTTGGCCTACACACGTTGGTCCTATCCCACCCAGGAAGGACCTCTTGTATCGTACATATCAAAATTATAAGAAAGGACGTGCTAGAACAAAAGTGAGATATCCTCCTTCGCCTTATGCTATTTCACATAGGGCTTTCCTGAAAGTCGATAGTGATGTTGCTAAAGCATGTAGAAGGGAAGAAGAGAAGAGGCCCCAAGGCCCTCCTTCTTCCTCTTCCACTATTTAGCCTGATGCTTCCTCTTGCCCTATTGTGGTACCATCCAAATCTACCTCGCAGAATCTTATGGTGCCCGCTTGGCGAAAGGACAAGCGTCCTGCATTCAAGCTTCTTGTCTTACCCATGGAGCCTCCTACTGTTCCTCGTGGAGATTCCTCTATGTCCCGACCTTTGCGGCCTCCTACCATTCCTACTTCTAAAGCAGTGAATGAGAAGAGGCCCACTACTGAGGTATTGGAGTCGATTCCCACTGCTGCTTTTGAGTCGGTTCCTCCTACTTCCGTCCAGAAATCTGTCCCTACACTAGAAATAGTTGTGGAGGACACTCTCATGACTGAGCAAGATCCCTCTGTTCCTTTACAACCTTCACCCTCTAGTGCGAAGAGTTGTATAAATTGCCTTGTGCATGAATGCAAGCATCGGTGAAAGGCTCTTTTAGCTAAGCAGGCCGCTTCTTAGAGGAAGGAAGAGGAGACAATTACTATTGTATCAAGACCACCCGCCTCCTCTCTCCTCCCCTTTGTTTCCATCCAAACTAGTTCTGTATCACTTTCATCTTCCGCTACAAGTGCACATGCACCTGGAAAGGTGCAGGTGTTCATTGCTCCTTCAGTGGAGCCGCCCTTGTCAACATCTGTTCTAGATGTATCACCTTTCCCAAAGCTTGTGGATATGGTTAACAATTCAGTCATATCTATTGCGACTCTTTCATCCTCTCCCTCTACCCCTCTTACTTTGTATGTGGGGAGTTCGCCTCCTCTGACGAAGAAGAAGATAGAGAGTGCTCCCTCCAACAATGGATGATGTAAGAGGATCCCACCTTCCTCGAAAGGTGGTCCCGCACTGATTTGTTTTGTCCTAGTAGTAGAACCAGTCCCGACCTCCCCTGAGTTTTTCACTGCTCTCAAGTCTCTCGATGAGCCTAGCAGTGAGCCTCAGGTGAAAACTCTTCTGTTTCTTGAGGTGAAACATGGCACTCCCGTTAAGAGCATGTTTAACTCGGTGGATGAAGTTTTGAACTTGTCAGCGATCTTTGCAAAGTCATTGACCTTGGACCCACAAGAGCTGAGCGATGGAGACCTCATAGGTCCCTCTGCCTTAGCCCTTGTTGTAGGAGGATCAGAAGCTCCTCCCCTTAACATTACACTGCTACAGGCTCTCCATCCTTCCCCCTACGATGATCTAGAGTGGGAAGCTGATGACCTCTTGGTTGACCAGTGTTAAGGGGAGACCCTCTTCATGATCTTTAGATTAGATGTGTTCATGTTGTAATATGTTTCTCCCATGATCATGCTATATGTTCGTAGATGACCCTCCTAACCCCTATTGGTGCTTGGATACAAGTGTGGTGCTTATGTTGTAAACCTTCCTCTATTTGTATCATCATTCTTCCATGTTTGTGATTTATTTTCGACAAATTGGGGATGATGCAAAGCATCGGGAGCATTTAAGCCTCCTTCCATGTTGACTCGATTTTTTATTTTTACCTTGTCTTCCATGCATTCTTCCTGATCTAGTTGGGGATTGATGATCTTTCACCTCACACTATGGTTACCTAATATTTATAAATTAAGGCAGATCTGACCCCGCGAAACCAAATACCCCTATGCCCTTTGTTTATGTTCTTTTCTTTTGTTTGCTCTTTATCTTTCTCTCTTATTTGCTTGAGTTGTCCCTTTCATGTGCGACAACACTATTTCTACATTACTTGGTCTTTTGAAAATGCATTTGTTACTAGCCGAATCTTTTCTTAAGACCTTTCACACACTTCTTTATGAGAATTACATTCTCGAATTGAAAACCTAACAAAACATGTTTCCTTCATCATGGGTTCGTAAAGAAAGGAATTGAGAATCCTTCCTCCGAAGTGGGAACAACTTTGATCTTCCCCTCATGTGGGGGCATATCCTTCCTTTCAAATTCCTTGATGAAGTGAACATATTTTAGAAGGATTCCTTGGTAATGAATTGATTCAAAAAAGAAGGCGTTGGCTTTTGAATAGTGTGTCCCTTGAGTGGACCCTTTCTTTTCCCGTTGGCTTCCCAAGGGAGCCCTTTGAAAGCCTTTACATCTTGACGTCTAGCTCGGGGGTAGCTCGACTAGACCTTTTTCACATCTTCACATCTAGCTTGGGGGTATCCTGACTAGACTCTACCTTTCAAACAATGTGTCCCTTGAGTGGACCTCTCTTCCTTTTGAAGGGTTCTCGAGGGACCCCTTTGAAATTCTTACAACTTAGCAATTGTCTGTATGACTGTCCGTTCATTGGCCTACACGGTCACCTCCTGACATGTTCTATTTTTGGGTAAGCATGTCACCTTTTCTGACTCTGTGTAGTCCCCTCTTCCCGGTCTCCCTCATATGAGAGTTCTTGTGGGATACCTTTCCTTGCAGGTCTGTGGGTTTGTAAGGCACCCTTCCTGGTTTCCTTCATGTGAGAGTTCTTGAAGGATACCTCCCTTGCAAGTTCACGGGCCTATAATGTGCTTTCGTTCTTCGGCTTCATAGTCCCACGAAACTATGAAGTCCTATCTTGCGCTCTGAAGTTTTCTAGATCGCGATTTTCTTCCTCATCAATTCAGGTATACATTTCTAACCTTACTACTTTTTAGATCTACTTTACCGAAGCACTCATTAGTATTTGTGCTTGCTAAAGTGGGGGTAAAATGCATAGGAGCGAATTTGCACTCCTGATGCAAATTCCCCTTTCACCCCTTTACACTTTAGAAAACCAAAGGTAGAGTCTTAATTCCACCTAAGCTCACTGTTCACATCACATTTGGCGTCCATTCTAAGTGTTGGTAGAGGCATTTTTGTCAAAGACGCCCACACGACATGCAGATGTCCATGTGGCACACTTACGTCCTTGGAAAATTCTTGTGGTTGGAGTCTACAAAGACATTACACTTCCTATTGGAAGTTGAAGTGTAACACCCTTCTTCGGCTGGCCAACCCGAATATGGTCATTTTTCATCTTCTTCATATTCTCATTCCACTCTTCCATTTTGGGAGATTTTCTTCACAAGTTGACATAATTCCTTCACACTTTGAGCATTCACTACAAGCTTTACAACAACATTCTCACACTTTATTGCAACAATCTATCACTCCATCACTCCAATAGAGAAATCACATGACAACACCATTCTAGTAGAGGCTTGAGTTCCTCTCATCTTTCTCCTCCACTAGCCTTGAGCGCTTTGGACGGAGGTGGTAAGCTCCTCACATCTTCTCTATTGTTTGGTTGAGTAAGCATGTATTGTTTTGTAGTGTCTTTTGCGTACTTAGCTTGTATTCTCTTCTTCATCACTTTATTTCTATATTGTGGCAAACTTGGCTGTCCATGGAGGTGAAAACACCAAAATAGGGATCTGACTGAGGCAGGCCCCTAAATAGCTCCAACATTTTTCCACTTTTTTGTGTGCAGGTGGAGAGATCTTAGAGCAAGCTAGCGAAAAGATTGTTGTGTGAGATCGTCTTCGTCACCCTTGCGGTAATCTACCTCCTTTATCATATTCATCTTTATGTTTCGTACTTCATAATCTTATTTTGTACTTCTCAAAACTCGTAACTAGGCTGTTAGTCTACTTTTTAGAGATTAAGTCTGGTCTCTTTGGTTTTTTGGCTGTATGAACGCCAACGCATCGCGCTGTCATCCCAGAATCGCACTTCTGTCCTCTGACAGAGCTATCCGAGATACAGAGTTGAGTCTAAAAATCGACTCGCCTAGTCTCCTTTCGACTCTCATGTTTGCGGAGTGATCGAAGAACCTCACGGTTCTCATCATTCTCATCCCACCTATCTTAACTATCCCTTAAAATAAGGTAAGTTAGGGCAGCTTATCACTCTTGGCCTTTCGTGACCTGGGGCCTTGCAGTGGTTGGTTCCCCTCTCTTACAACAGCCCATTTTGGCCTAAACAAAGTGTTATCTCAATTTTTGTGTGAGTTTTTTTTGATGGAGATGACAACCTCTCAAATCAAATCCACAAAACTTTGATTACGTTGACTCAAAAAAATGATTAATTCTAAAAATTGACAAATTCTTGTGTCGATTTAAATCAATTTACAATTGCACCCAAATTGAAAACAAATCAATTAACTTTATTTTTTATTTCATGAAAATAAATAGTTACAATTCCTGAGAAAATTCATCGCTCTGCTACTCTATCCAATCCTTCGACTTCTTATATGTTGGTTTGATCACCTCCAACATAGTTCCAAATTTGTGTCTTCCCTCATGGTTTGACCCAACTTGCCAACACCGTTATCTTCGCATTCCCTCCTTGTTGTCACTTTAACTCCTCCCCATTCTATATGCAGCCACTTGTATTCCATAGACCCCACTGTGAAGACAAAGCAACTGAGTTCTTTCCCTCATCTTAGAGTAAATATCAAAAGAGGAGGATCCCTTGGATGATCGTGGATATAAATACAAGGCTGGAAAAATTGGAACTACTACAGCAAGGAAGGATAACTGAGAGCAATGAGAAGAAAGAATGTGTGGTGGAAGCATGCCTTGATGAAAGAATGAAAAATGAAGATGAAGAAAATGTAGAAGCAGACATAACAAAGTTTGAAGGCCCTAGGTTTGAAAAGCAAGTGGGTGAAGAAGAGAATGAGCTCCTATGGAAAGATGAGATGAAAATAAACCAATGCTAGAAGTAGATTGGAAAGAAGGCCATGAAGAGTTGAATGGTGTAGAAGAAAATGGACAATAAATTGGGACAACAAAAATAAATGAGGTACAGTTTTGATAATTTTGAGTTTGATTTGTTTGAAATGATGAATATAAAAGAGAATAAAAGATAAGGAGGTAGATGCATAGAATACTTCCATTTCATGAGAATACTGTAGATTTGGTTGTTGAAGATGCTACATGAAATGGTAGAAAAAGGTGAGGGCCCTAAATTTAAAGAACCTAGGATGTAATGGGCCTTTTACAATATTTCATTAGAATACTATTGTACCCAAAACAAATTTCTACTTCATTAAGGCATTTTGATTAAAATGGTCTAAATCTTGTAAAATTATCGTCAAAAGTCAGTTTGAGGTCAAATGAAGCATGGGATTTTTGTGGGTTTACTATCTAGAAGATATTGGGAAAATTTGAAAATTTTGAAAATTAGGGATTCAGACCCCTAATTTTAGGAAAAACCCTAAAAATAGGATCTTTCTAGAATTGGCTGAAAAAAATTGATTTGCTTATTTCACAGCATGATCACATTGGTCAAGTCAGAATCAAGAAAAAGTCAGTTTAGCTCTGGTGGGTTGTTTTCACCTTTTCAGGAGAAAAGTTAGGACCTCTAAGGTCGTCAATGGTAGTTGACTAGTACCAAGTATCAAAATCTAAGCCTCAAACTCATCACAGAAGATTCTATGGAAAAAGATGCTCAAAATGATGCTTCGTGACGAAGGAGATTTTTGAAAGGTGAAAAATATTCTAAGTCTAGAAATGCTACGCCTTGCTACAAGGGAATTGCTTGTGCAGTCAACACCCAAGTCAACTTTGCAGTGTTCGTACAGGTACAAATGATGAATGTAGTCACACAATCGCATTAGTAGTAGCAATGCTTCAATTTAGTCAACTCAACCTAGCTACACGGTGATCGTGAAGTGTGAAGAGGCAAAAATCATCAAAAAATCATCAAGTTTGGAGTTAATTGCGCCCCTGCAGCTCAAGGGCGCCCTTGAATATGAAGGCCTAAATGCAGTTGTTAAAGCTTGCAAAGCCAATCATCTTCAGATTTTTGTTAGCTTTCTAGCGAATCCATAAGATTTGTCAAACATCGACAAATGAAAACCAAGGCAGAAGATGCATAAGGCAACAAACATCAAAGATGACAGTCGAATTACAAAAAATGTGCCCTTGTAGCCCAGGGGCGCCCAAGAATAAATCCTATCAAATTTTAGTTTTTGAGTTTGTTATCTCCAAGTGATCTCTTCTGATTCAGCTCAGCTTTGCAATGAATCCATTCACCAGTTCATAAGACGTATTGAACAACAACAACGGTACTTGATCCGGTGTATACATAAAATAAAGGATAAAAATAAAGTCAAAATGTCAAATGTACCTCTATAAGCCAGGGGTGCCTAGCCTTTTGGTCAGTTAGATGAGGTTTTTGACAACTATCTTCTTCAAGAGATCTACCCAAAATCCTTCCAGCTATGCAATGAATCCAGCGGCCAGCTCTCGAGACCTGTCATATGCCTGTGAATGAAGATCAAGAGTAAAACGTCGCAGGCTAAGGAAAGTTGAAAAACGGGAAAATTTGGCTAAGTATCAACGAAAATGCACCTTCCTTGAGAGAGGTGCCCAACATTTTAGGGCCTCTGATGTAGTCTTCTGACTTCATGACTCCCAGGATCATTTCTTCAGAGTTGTTCAATCTTCATGATGAGATCATCAACACGAATATCAGAGGAATCTGGCTCTTGACAACAAGAGTCAAATTGGAGTGTTTTGTTGAAAGTTATAGATTGTAAAATGTGTTTCAAAAACCCAATTACGCCCTTGTAGGCTAGGGGCACCCTTGAACTTGAGCATCATAAACCAACTTTCGAACGTTGCAAAATCAATCATTCTTTTTCAGAATTGAACTGGTTTTCCATTCCATAACTTGACGTGTTCACGGGAGTCATCAGTCACTGACAACTACAAATTGAAGCATGAATGATGAGACTAAAAAGGTATTAAAAAAATTGACTAAGTCTAGTGAAAAAAAACACCCTTTTGGGAAAAGACACCCAAAATTTCAAGGAATCAAATTCAATTTTTAGCACTTGCAGCTGCCAGCAAAATCTCGTCAAACTTGATCCAACTCTATGATAAATCTATTAGCTAAGCTTTAGGATCAACCGAGCATCTATAATTCAGGGTCAAACAGAGGCAGTTCATCACAACGAAAGTTAAAAAATCTTTAAAATAATTCTAACTCTCTCAAGCTTGGATGCCAAAAGCCAAAGTTTGACCATTTAACTTTCAGTTGTGAATTTTGCATGCATCTTCTTGCATATGGAATCCTAAATTAAGAGGAAGACTTTAGTTATCAATTCATGCACAAGGATTAACTCAATTAGGATTGGCGCATCTACCTAACTGACACTAGTACCTCGAAAATGTTTATTTATTCAAGCATATGCGTCATAACTTCATTATTTCTTGCAGGTTGAAGCTAAAATCGGATATTTTCTCTCCAATGCCTTTTGAAGGATCAAACAAATGCCATTTTCAGTGTTCTTTGAAGTTCTTCATTTAGGTGGCATAGAGGAATATTTTTGCATGCTTCATTTTTCCAGCAGATTCTTGGCAGACTTCATCAGATTGGGTAGAAGGAGGCAATTTTATTGAAGATTGACAACGATAGAATATAATTTCTATCTTCTCCCCCTCACATTTTTCTTTTATCCTTGTCTTAGGTTTTCTCTTGCATGTCCAATTAAATGACATTTTTTCACAATTCTGGTGTATAGGAGTGAATTTGCACCCGTTAAGAAAATTCCCCTTTCACATACCCTCACCTTAGAAAATCAAATCTGAAAGCGATATTCCACATCACCCACTTGCCTTCCACCCACTTGGTGTTTGTCATGTGTTTCGGTGAGAAAATATTTATCAGAGACACAAGGGCGATGCGTGGACATTTGAGTGATGCATTACCATCCCTGACGGATTCCCACATCTAAAGTTGGTAGAGTTGTTACACTCCTCATTGGGACAAATTGTAACATCCTTCTGTTGACCAACCGACCCAAAAACAACCTATTCTTTCTCATCCCACCTTCAAATCCATTCAAATCACTATCACTTCATCCTTTTTTTCACTATCACTTCAAATCTTTCATTCACATTTGATCTATCAAGAACATTCTCATTCACTTCAACATTCTAGCACTCCATTGTGAGCATTGTAGCAGAATTGAAACTCCATCAACTCCACATTGCAAGTGTGAGGCCACCATAGAAGTTACAAGCTTGGAGTCTTGCGAGGCCTCCCTTCACCACAATTGCGGCGGTGGTGACTTTGCCAAGTTTGTTGCTTACATTCTCCCTTCATTGGCCTTGAGAGCTTTTGGGTGGTGGTGGTAACACTTCACTCCTCTCTTTTGTTATTTGATAGAGAAGCATCTATCTTTTGTAGTGTTCATTGCAGTACTTTCTATCTTCTTTGTTGCATATCCTACTCTGTTGCTTTCTAGTTGTCCATGGAGGTGGAAACACCAAAGCGGGGGTTTGACTAAGAAAAACCCCCATATAGCCCCAAAAAATTTCCCCTTCTTGTTTGTGTGTAGGTGAACATGTGCATGGAGATAGCTATAAAATTGGCGCTTTTGTGAGATAATCTTCGTCACCCTAGCTTTTATGTACTCACTTTATCATCTCTGCCTTTATTTTTTGTATTTCATCATTTTTCCTTTTTCATTAAAATCAGTTAGCTAGGCAGTTTAGTAAGTTTTTTGTGTTTTTATTGTGTCTTTCATTTTATGGTTGTATAGACACCAAGACAATAGAGAGATTCTAGTGTGCCATGTTTTCGTCCCAAAACCGTGTTGTCATCCTCAAACAAAGAGCTATTTGAGGTGTAGTATTGATCCGAAAACTAGCTCACCTAGCCCCAACCTAAATTTTGGGTCTGTAGAGTGACAAAAGTACTTCATAGTGCTCTTCATTATCGATCCTCATCCCTTTAGAGTGAGGTAAGTTAGGGCAGCCTTCCACTCTCGGCTCTCCATGACCTGGAGCCTTGAGGTGGTTGGTCCCCCTCTCTTACATTTTTGGTGAACCCAACGTGAAAAGCGTCTATCCATTTGTCTATGTTGAGAATTTTCCCTTGTACCTTGTGATTGTTGTAACCATGAGTGTTGTGAAGGTTTATGAGCATCACAACCCAGTCCACAATTTTTGAGTACGCTGTTAGGAGAAGTGTGTGACACCTACCGATGGAGAAGGTGAAGGTCACTTCTAGTTTCACCTCCAATTTTTCCACCGATTTAGCTAATGATTTTGCTATTGGTTTTCCTACAAGTTATGCTGACAAGATGGGTTTCATGGAAGAGACCACTCGTGTTCCTACTCCTCCTACATCCCCTATGGCTTCATTCATAGACGAGGATGATGCGGTGCGTATTCTTGTAAAAAACCTTATGGAATTAGATAATAGATTGTTAGACCTTGTAAATCACTTAGAGAAAGCACTGGAAATGATGAGAGTTTCTAGGCTTGCAAGAGAGGTGAGAAATTTTCTAGGAAAAGATTGAACTGGAATATAATTTCTAGGTGGCCTCGCCAATCTAACCGAAGCTTATGTCCCTTCGTATAGGCCTAGATCAGGTACCACCCGAGGAGAAGTGCTTGATACCTATGAAAGACAAATAGGGATTTCAATGCCCACTATGTCCGTGTGCATGGCCAAAATAGGGCCCTCAATCAACATCTCTTTTTCTTCTCAAGGGCCTCGCACTCTCAAGTTGAGTAAAACACCCCTTGGGTTCAGTTTCACCCCTCCTACTGCCTTTGGCGGTAGAGGATTTGGTGGAATGGGTGGCATTGGCTTTGGTAGAAGAGGTGGCACTAGTGGATGTGTCTTTGGTGGAGGCCATGGAGGTGGCTTCGGAAGTGGAGGAGGCTCTAGCAGAGGTCACAACGGTGGCTCTAGAGGTGTTTCCAAAGGTGGTTCTGGTGGCAGTGGTTCTAGAGGTTCCACTATTCCTTTGTCATCTATTGACCTTGTTTTGAACACCCTACTTTAGAACATGGGTCGTATGAAAAACCAATTTGCAAGTCTCTCCCAGGCCTCTACCCAACCTATCTTTCAACCCTTCTTCTGACAGAGCCCATTTTAGTAACAATCCTAAGTACTCCCTTCCCACAAGGAATGGAGATTCCCAAATTTGAGAAGTATGATGACAAAGGGGACCCACAAACACATGTGTTCATGTTTAATTCCATGTGTACATACTTCTTCCATCATGACGCGTTGATGGAAAAGTTGTTTCCTTGATCTCTTAAGGATACACCACTTTAATGGTACTGTTCCTTGTCTGACAACTCTATTTTCTCATTTGATCAACTTGTAAATTAGTTTCTTTGATAGTTCCAAGCTAACATCAGACTGAAGATGACCTTTTCAGATCATGTTCGATGCAAGTAGGGGGATAATGAGAAGATAATTGATTTCATAGCCCGGTATCAAGTGCTCTTTTCACAGATCTCATACCTACTGCCTGATTCTGACATGAAAAAGGTGTTCATAGGTAACCTGCAAAGACCTTGGCAGGAAAAGTTTTTTGTTATGAAATACCCTTCCTTCGTGCATTTGTGTGTTGTGTTATGAGAATTTAACAAATGATAGATCAGTTTGGGGGATCTTCCTCACACTCCCGTTTAGAATGAAAATCTATTGTGTCAATCTCAAGGAAAGGTAAGTTTGTTGCAAATGTAGTGGTTGTAATGAATGATAATGGCCTCAGACGCAACAAAAAGTTTACAAAGTTAGCAAAATCTTATTCTTCCATCTTGTAGAAGTTGTTGGAGGATAGATCATAACCTTGGAGAACCCTAGACCTCTCAAGGGACCCTATCCTGATTGGTACGATGCAAATTCCTTCTGTCAGTATCGTCGAGTTGACAGACACAATACCGAACGATGTATGCGCTTGTGTCATGAGATATAGGACAACATCAAAGATGATACTATTTTTATCGATGGGACAAGACAAAATGTGAATAAAATAGTGGCAAAAGCCAATAGTGAGTTGTAGATATACACAGATCCATTTTTTTCTTATTCTGCTAACTTAATTATTGATCCCTTGGCGTATGTCAACATGGTCATGGTTACTCCTTCCCCGCAACCTACAACTAGGTCACTAGATGTGACATTCACCTTCTAGGGTATGCCCTTGAATAACAAACCCTCTCCCCTCTACATTCCCACTCAACTCAATGGGAACATTGTGATGGGGATCTTAGTTGACCCCATGAGCTGAGTGAATGTCATTACAGAAGAGACATTGTGGCTAAATTCCTTATAGAGGGAGGAGTATGAAGAAACAAGGTCTACCATTCGTATGGCTCAATAACTTTGTCCATCCTAGTTGGACCTAAGGCTGTGGACACAACCGTTGATGTTATTTTGGAATCAGATTTGTTCAAGGTGAAGTTAGTCATACCTCGGCTAGCTTCCATGAACGGAATTACTTTCGTCATCCATGAGTCCTTGAAATTATCCCACAAAGGTGTTGTGCATGCCGTACATGACACTGGATACCAGTCGTTGGTGTCCCATGGGGGCTACTCATTGGATCATTTTTGGCCCACCCCAATCGGTCCACTTCCCCCAAGAATGAACCTACTTTACCGAAACTATGTGAAGTATAAGACCGGGGGCAACAGACAACCAAAATTGACCCTTCTGATAGTGCAATAGCAAGCTGCTTCCTCTTCTTGAAAGGGAAAGGAGAGGCCTACCCATCCTCAGGATGCCTCTTTTGTTCTCCTTTCTAAAGAAGAGTTTTGGATGTCTACTCTTGGATTCCACATGAGAAGTCCAATGGTGCTTGCTTGGCACAAAGCTAAGATTAGGATATTGGATCTTCCTACTGTGCCTCCTGGACCTTGGCTCTACTTGTATGGTAGAAGGAAGGTCATCATGGGGAATCCTCTATGTATCGGCCTCTACGCCCTCACACCACTCTTGCTCCTAAAGTAGTAAATGGGAAGAGGCTCGTCGTCGAGGCACTCGAGCCAACTCCTCCCATTGTCTCTCAATCTCTTCCTCCTGCTCCCATTTAGGAATTTGTCTATCTATCAAAAATGGTTGTGATGGACACCCCTATGGCTGAGCAAGAGCCTTATGTCCCTTCACAGCTCCCAACCTCTAGCTCAAAGAGTTGTAGAAACCGCCTTGCACATGATCGCAAGCGTCAGAGAAAGGCTCTGGTGGCTAAGTAGGCTACTTTGCAAAAAAAGGAAGAGGAGTCGACTACCCCTGTATTGGGGCCTCTTGTCGTTTCCTCCTCTCTCCTCCCCTCTAATTTCATTCAATTGAATCCAGTATCTCTTTCAGCTTCTTCTATGAGTGTGAGTGCACCTGACCCTAAAAATGTGCAGGTGTTTATCCTTCCTTCAATTGAGCCACCCCTTTTGATGGCTCTTCTAGACATCCCGCCATTCCCTAAACTCATGGATATGTCGAATACCTCGATGGTGTCCGCCACGATTTTCTCCTCCTCTTCGGCACCTCTTGCCTCATCTGTGGGGAGTTCACATCCTCCAATGAAGCAGAAAGTGGAGATTAGCCCTTCTAGTAGTGGGAGGTGTAAGAGGATCCCAAATTATTCAAAGGGTGGTCCTATGCTAGCTTGTTTTGTCCTAGTGACAGAACAAGTCCCAACTTCCCCTGAGTTTGTCACCACTCCCAAGTCACTCAATGAGCCTAGTGGTGAATCTTGGGTTTCGTCCTCCCCATCCATTGAGGTACCACATGGCACTCCTATAAAGTGCATTTTCAAATCTCTGGATGAGGTCTTGACCTTGTCGATGATCTTTGCAAAATTGTTGACCATAGCTCCACAAGAGCCTAGCAGAGAAGACCTTGCGAGGTCTTCTTCCTTAGCCCTTGTTGTGGGAGGTTCAAAATATCCCCCCCTTAATATTCCACCACTACAATCTTGCCTGCCCTCCCCTTATAATGATCTAGATTGGGAAGCAGATGACCTCTTGGTTGATGAGTGTTAGGGGGAGGCCTCTTCTTTACCTTTAGATTAGGTGTCTTTTTGTTGTGATGTGTTCCCCCCATGCTTGGGTGACCCTTGTCACCCTCATAGGTGGTTGGATACAAGAGTGATTATGTGTCATGAAACTTCCTCTATTTGTATCATCATTCTTCCTCTACTATGTGTTTTTATTTTTGAAAAATTTGGGATGATGCAAAGTGTTGGGGGTATTTCAGCCTCCCTTCCATGTTGACCCAATTTTTTATTTTTACTTTTTCTTCTCGTGCATTTTTCATATGGTCTAATATAGTAGGTGTTTGATGACATTTCATATATATAATATTATTATACTTATATATATATATATATTTATGAGCAGCTCTGACCTTGAAATATCAAATCGTCTTTGTGTCCTCTATGAGTAATGTCATTGTTTCTTTTATGCTTTTGTTATCTTTTCCTCTTCTTTGCTTGATTCATAATGTTGTGGTGCTTATGTGTTGTCCCTGGTGTGTGTGACAACATTACCACACTGAAATCTCGCTATGTCCTATGGGCCACAACATCACTCTTTTTTCATTCTTGATTTTCTCTCCTTGGGACGTTGTGTGCCCCTAAATTCAACATGCACTACCCTAAGGGAGGTTGCCATGTCAACTTTGATTTTCAGAAAATGCATTCATTGCCAACAAATATTTTCTCAAAAATCTTTGCAAGGCTTTTTCAAAAATCGCATTCTCAACTTGAACCCCCAACAAAACATATTTCCTTCATCATGGATTCGCAAAGAAATAACTTGAGAAATTTCCTCTAAGGAGGGAGCATCTTTTTCTTGCGGGAGAAGCCACAACCTTCCCCATCATGAGGGGGCATTTTTTTCATTTTGAATTCCTTGATGAAGTGAACATATTTTGAACGGATTCCTTGATGATGAATCGATTTGTGAAAAACACTATCTCACATTCAAATAGCACGTCCCTTGAGTGGACCTCCCTTTTATTTTGAAGAATTCATGAGGGACCCCTTTGAAAGCCTTCCAACTTGTTGATTGTTTGTCTATTTGCCTGCGTGGCTGCTTTGTGCTTTTTGACATGTTTTATCTGTGGATTAACATGTTGCTTTGTAGGTGCGCCTGTGAAGGCGCTTTCCAGTATGACTCTGTGGAGCTCCCTTACACTAGACTTCCTTCATGAGAGACTACTTTGGGGATTCCTTCTTACAGGTTTGTGGGCCTGTGAGGCGCTTACATCTTGCGATATTTGTCCATCATTGGTTTGAGGGCCTTCGGTGAAATTTGTGCAACTTCATAGTTTAATGGAGCTATGGAGTCCTTTTGTTTGAAAATCCTCAAGAGAGAGTACCTATGGAGTCCTTTGCCTACCCCGCGCTTTTGATTTTTCCATATCACACAGTCTAATTCCTCGATGGTTCAGGTATACATTTCTAACTCTTTGATCTACTTTACCGAACACTCATCGATACTCATGCTCGCTAAATTGGGAGCAAAATGTATAGGAGAAAATTTGCACCCCTTAACCAAATTCTCCTTTCACATACCCTCACCTTAGAAAATCAAATCCAAAGGAAAAATTCCACATCACACATCTGTCTTCCACCCACTTGGTATTTGTCATGTGTGTTGGTGAGAGAATATTTGTTGGGGATGCAAGTGTGGCACAAGGACGTCTGCATGGTGTGCTGCCATCCCTGACAGATTCTCACATCTAAAGTTGGAAGAGGCGTTACACTCCTCATTGGGATGAATTGTAACATCCTTTTGTCAACCAACTGACCCAAAAAAAGCCTATTCTTTCTCATCCCACCTTCAAATCCAATCAACTCACTATCACTTCATCCTTTTTTTCACTATCACTTCAACTCTTTCATTCACATTCTCATTCACTTCATCATTCTAGTACTCCATTGTGAGCATTGTAGCAACATTGACACTCCATCAACTCCACATTTCAAGTGTGAGGCCACCATAGAAGTTGTGAGCTTGGAGTCTTGTGAGACCTCCCTTCACCATGGTTGCAGTGGTGGTGACTTTTCCAAGTTCGTTGCTTGCATTCTCCCTTCATTGGCCTTGAGAGCCTTTGGGTGGAGGTGGTAACACTTCAATCCTCTCCTTTGTGATTTGATAGAGTAGCATTTATCTTTTGTAGTGTTCATTGCAATACTTTCTATGTTCTTTATCGCATATTCTACTATGTTGCTTTCTAGTTGTCCTTGGAGGTGGAAACACCAAAGCGGGGGTTTGACTAAGGCAAACCCCTATACAACCCCAAAAATTTTCCCCTTCTTGTTTGTGTGTAGGTGAACATGTGCGTATAGATAGCTAGCGAACTGGCACTTTTTTGAGATAATCTTCGTCGCCCTAGCTTTTATGTACTCACTTTATCATCTCCGCCTTTATTTTGTGTATTTCATCATTTTGCTTCTTTCATTAAAATTAGTTATCTAGGTATTTTAGTAATTTTTTGGTTGTACAAATGCCAACACGCTAGAGAGACACCAACATGCCACGCTGTCATCCTAGAACCGTGTTGTCGTCCTCGGACGAAGAGCTGTCTGAGGTGAAGTATTAAATTTGAAAACCAGCTTGCCTAACCCCAACCTGAATTTCGGGTCTATAGAGTGACAAAAATACTTCATAGTGCTCTTCATTCTTGATCCTCATCCCTTTAGAGTGAGGTAAGTTAAGGCATCCTTGGCTCTCGACTCTCTATGACCTGGAGCCTTGACGTGTTTGGTCCCCCTTTCTTACATTTGGTCATCTGGGTTTCTTTAGAATAGTGTTGGCAATAAAGCCCATGTGCCACCTCTTTTTTAGGAATATTGGCCTGCTGCCCCCCATTTTTAGGGTTTTCAAAAATATTCAGCATTTCAAAAATTAGAGAATTTGGGTTTGATTAGCTCGCATGCTCCAATAAAACCCATATGTCATAATTTTTTGAGAAAAATTGCCCCTGGTGCCCCTACAACCCTTGTAGCTTTTACTATTGAAAATCTCTTGCATTCCTAAGGAAAAGTCAAATTTTCAAATTTCTGATGTGTTGGGTTTGCTTAGAAATATTTTCTCTACAAAACCCATGTCTCAAAAAAAAATCGTAAAAATTGCCCCTCCACAGGCTATTTTTAGCCTCACCAAAAAAGTTGTCAAAACATATTCGTGTTTACAGTCAACAATCAAGTTTTTCAATATGCAATTCACTCAAACTAAATTCAAGACTAAAGCAATCTTGATTCACGATTTCATCAGAACAACTGACACCGATCTGCATCAAGTGCACCAAATGGTTGATTCAGACAATTTGACAAGCATGGACACTCAAAGTCCACATGGTTTTATACCTCATATAGCTAATAGCCTTTAGAGGCCAGTTTAGAGGGTTGAATACAGTTGGAATTCTAAGTACGCAGCAAGCTCCTAAGCATTTCTCATAGCTAGAGTGTTCACAATCAAGCTTTGTAGTTTCATCATGCAACACTCTTCCATTGAGAAGAATAACAAAAAGAATCAGAAGCGTAAAGCTACAGAAGAAGCAGAGGCCATCACTCCAGTTACAGAGCCACCAGAGTTACCAGTCAGTGAACTGACAGTTGAAGTGAGCGGATATTTCTAGGATTACTCAAGTAGCCAACAAGTAGTAAATTGACAATCGAGGCACGTGATGATCTCCAAATGATGAGGCAGTTAACAACTTCTTGGAGGATTTGATGGCTCATGATCATAGCCAGTGAACTATTAAGTTAGGATGTCCCACCTTTTCAAGATAGACATTAGACACAACAGTTAGCTTGATGCATCTTTTCAAGTTAACTCGTTTTCCCACCTTTTGTGCGTGTCTATTTTGGAATCACCTATGTACATATGGAGTTCTAGTTTAGTTTAGAATTAGTTAACTAAGGTAGTTTTTCTAGTTAACTATTAAGTTACCTGCATTTAGACATAGGAATAAATCTTGCATGTTGGAAAGAACTAATGTTAACTCAAGGAGATTTTAGGGTTCTCTACACCTTTAACCTTCTACAAATAAGAGCAACCTTGCTAATTATTTATTTAACTTTTGATGTGATAAAAAAATGTTGTGCCCACCTTGCCATACAATATTGCTATTCTATGTTGGTTCACTTCATTTAATACAAAGCTGGTTAGATTGTATATTGTGTGTGTGTCTCATTATACAATTTTTTGTCCCAGATTTATTTTTGTTTTAATAATATTTCTTTCATATCTACACCTCAGATACATATCCTACCTCCTTGGGAATTTAGAAATAAAGATTATTGTTTGATGTTATTTTTAATAGTCTTTCTTTCATATCTACACCTCGGATAGGTATTCTACCTCCTTGGGAATTTAGAAATAAAAGATTATCGGTTAGTATTTGTTTCCAGTAATCTACTTTCAACCTACACCTCGGATAGAGTGTTCCACCTCCTTGGGAATCCTGAGAACTAGTTTACCATTTCATGTTGTCTCCAATAACCTTTATTTCAGCCTACACCTCAAATAGAGTGTTCCACCTCCTTGGGAATCCTGAGATAGAGTTTATCATCAACCATTCCCAATTGCTCCTAATTCATCTTGCTCTATTTTTCTAGAGGAGATAGGATAGTTTTAGCGTTAGCTTAGTTGTAGTTAAGACTATGGAAACTAGAGAAAACCTTAGATGTAATGTTCTTTGTTTTCATAACCTTGTGCCTCTACCAGCTGAGTCAAAAAGATAGGAATTTAGAATAATTTATTTTTTACACATATCAGCAAAAGAGGGAGCTTCCTATCCTAATTTGAAGAGTTGTTAATACTGTGCATAGCTATCCATTGCCAATACGCACTCTAGAGGTGCGAATTGTAACACCAACAGTTTTTTGGTTCCCACTGTGGGGCACGAGCCATAAAACTTCAAAAAAAGATAATGCTTTTGTGACACACAAACAATCCTTTGGCATCCTATTGCATGATCCATACAAAATAAATGGATGATAACAACGATAATGTTGGCAATGCTGATAGAAATCAGCGAAGTCCTCCCCCATTACCTTGGGGTAATAACATTGGACCTTTGGATTCTTAGGTAAATCATGAGTTACCTAAAGGGTCAAGGAAGCGCTTTCCCCAGTTTCACGGTGATGGAACTCAACACCCCGAGGAACATTTTTTTGTGTTCACAACGGCTTACGTCATCTTGCAAATAGCACATGAAGACATCGCGGTTTGTCTCTTTGTTGAGACTCTTGCGGGAAATGTTGCCAACTGGTTCAATCACCTGGAACCAAGAAGTATCACAAGTTGGACAACTATGAGCGAGAAACTTTGGGCGAGATTCAAACCTGCTGAAGACAGTCACCTATTGTTTTCCCAACTTACAAATTCAAAGATGGAGCACAATGAACACATGAGGGATTTTATAGCAAGATTTAATCGTCTTGTTACAAGACTTTCTTCTACACTCGATCCATCACCGAAGATTCTGATGAGTTGTTTCATAAATGCTCTTCCATCAAAGATAGCCTTCTTCCTCAAGATGGAAAAAGAAACAGAGTTGAAGAGTGTGCAAGAACGTGTCATAAAGTTGGAGGATAATATGATCACTTTTGGCTTGATGAAAATAGATTCTATTAGATCTCTTGTTCAACAACCATACCAGCCAAAAAAAGACAATTTTCAGCCACGATTGCCAACATCTCCATCAAGACCAATGATTGAAGCTGCATACAATGCAATATTTTGTTGTTTCCATGAGACAAATGCACATACCGGATCCACATGTCCTGAGAATATGAGGATGAACCAAATCATGGGATACACTGAAGCTGCTCCCAGTTCTAGTTTTGTACCAACATCGAGTTTTAATGTTGTCTTACCATAAATGGACAACTTCGATGGTGACTCCACTTTGGGATACTTTGATAAGGAACCCGTCAATAAATAACAAGAAGAATATTGTCAGTACACTCCTGCGGTGAATCATAAAAGTGTTCCAATGCCTGTTTTCACACATACTCAACACTTCAAAGAACATAAAGAAGAAGAAAGGAATAAATCAAATGAAAAGGGTAAATAAGTGCCTTCCACTTCTAAACCCAAAACTTCACATGAGAACACTATGCTAGTTGCTCAAGAGACGCCTTCAACAAATTTTGACATCGTAGCTCACATGATAAAGACCAAGGAACAAATCTCTCAGTTGGAATATCTTCAGGATCATCCAAAACAACTAGATCTGATTCTCAACATTATAAACAAGAAGGTTGTGCACAAGCCATCTGTTCGAATAGAAGAAAATCCTAAAATGGGTCTTGGTAATTGTTTCACTCTGTTAGAGATAGAAACTTAAGACTAGAACATTGCTTGTTTTGAAAAGAGACTAAAAAAGGATACAAAGTTATGGAAAATGCAATTCAATGGAGGCTATTGAAATACAAGTTTAGAAGTAGGGGAATTGATCATCTCTTGGCCTAAAGGATAATTGCATCCATCTGTGCAATTGGAACTCACTAAAGCTAAAAATGAGGTGATTTTGTTAGGCCTAAAAGATGTCGAAGACATGGGAATCAAACTCCTATGTGTTAAAGGTGATCTAGAGCTGTTCAATGACGCAATCAAAGGATATTTTCAGGTTATAAAATATCACCTACGACATTATAGAAATCGAGTTTGGAACTCGATCGACTGGTTTGAAGAGTTCAACATACTGAGGATGGAAGATAGCAAAACTAATGCCTTAGGGGTATCAACTTTCTCATTTGCATCGTATTCTGACTTTTTTTAGAGTACCTCTACTTGGATGTATGAATACTTGAGAATATTCATCCTAGAGGGATTGCCTCTTGTAATTCCCATTCAGAAGAGAAGTAAAGCATTTCAGGCAGAAAAGGCATCAATGGAAGGCTCTTCCCACTGCCATAAAACAAATAATATCCAAAGAACCCCATCCCTTCAGGGTTGGAGTAATTTTTATTTTTTTTGTTTATGTCGTAATGTATTTGCATTCCATAAAGTTTCGTCATGTTTTTTGGTGATTTTAGGAAAGTTTTCAATTTTTTAGGTGATTAGGAAAGTCCTGACTCCAATGCCCGATGATATCACACTTGTCTACATTTTTAACTAGAATTTCTCAGTTCTCCTATGTCGTAAGTATCCGACATGGTCACTAGACAAAGCCTAATGTTGTACAAAAATATTTATTTTGCTTCATCAAGGCATTTTGATTAAATTGGTCCAAATCTCATAATTTTTTTGTCAAAAGTCAGCTTTAGGTCAAACTAAGCATGGGATTTTTGTTGGTTTTATGTCTACAAGATACTAGAAAAGTTTGAAATTTTTTAAAATTAGGGTTTTTGAGCCCCTATTTTTAGGAAAAACCCTAAAAAATAGGGTCTTCTCATAATTGACTGAAAATAATTTTGATTGGCTTATTTCACGTCACGATCACATTGGGGAAGTTAGAATCAAGAAAAGGCTAGTTTAGCTTTGATGGGTCTATTTCACTTTTTCGAGAGAAAAGTTAGGACCGTTGTGGTCATCAATGGAAGTTGGCTAGTACCAGGTTTCAAAATCTAAGCCTCAAACTCATCACAAAATATTCTATGCTGAAAGATGCTGAAAAAGATGCTTCACAGCGGAGGGGATTTTCTAAAGGTGAAAAATATGATAAATATTTTAAGTTTGGAAATAGTACGCCTTGCTACGAGGGAGGTGCTTGTGCAATCAACACCCATGTCAACTTTGTAGTGTTTGTACACATAAAAATGGTGAAACGTAGTCACGTACTCACGTCAACAACAACAATTCTTCAACACAGTCAATTCAACAAGCGACATGGTGTTCATGAAGCATGAAAGAGGTGAAAAGCATCTGAAAAATCACTAATGTTGGAGCTAATTGTACCCCTATAGGCCAGGGGCACCCTTGAAATTGAAGCCTAAATACAATTGTTTAATGCTTGCGAATACAATCATCTTCTCTGAAATTATGCTTGATTTCCAGTGAATCATCAAGTGAATCCATTAGATTTGTGAAACATCGGTAAATGACGACATAGGAAGAAGATGTGAGAAGAAACAAACGTCAAAGATGGCAATCAGTTTCAGAAATTGCATCCCTATAGCCCAGGGTGCCTAAGAATACAACCTGCTAGATGTTAGAATTTGCAATGACCATCTCTAGGTGGTCTCTTCAATTTCAACCTAGGTGCATGATGAATCTGTTCGCTAGTCCATACAACATACTAAGTGACCGTAGTTGTTGATCCAACGAGCATGTAAAATGACGGATATTATGAAAGTCAAAATGTACCTCTATAGGCCTAGGGTTCCTAGCCTTTTGGTCAACTAGATGAGGTTTTCGACAACTGTCTTCTTCAAGAGATATGTACAGAATCCTTCTAGCTACACAATGAATCCAACCATCAGCTTTTGAGACCTATCAAACACCCATGGATGAAGAATCAACATAAAAACACCAGAGATGAAAGAAAGTAGAAATTTGACTATGTTGAAAAAATGCAACCTTTTTGGAAAAGGTGCCCAACTTTCTAGGTCCTTAGATGCAGTCTTTTGGCTTCATTACTCCCAAGAACATCTCTTCCAAGTTGTTCAATCTCCATGATGAGATCATCAACATGAACATCAGAGCAGTCCAACTTCCAGAATTTAGGGTCAAAGTGGGGCATTTCATTGAAAGTTACAAAGTGCAAAATCAGTCTCAAAAGGTCAATTACACCCCTGTAGGCCACGAGTGCCCTTGAATTTGAGAAATTTAAATCAAATTTCAAAACTTGCACATACAGTCATCCTTTGTAGAATTTTTTTAGCTTCATGATGGATTCAGTATCTTGTCGATGGGAATCGTCAATCACTGAGAGTTGTAGATTGAAGCATGGAGGGTCAAAATCCAAAAATGGCTAAGTCTAGTGAAACATGCACCCTTTTGGAAAAAGGCACCCTAAAATTCAAGGCACCAAATAAAGTTTTTAGCTTTCACAGCTTCCAGGAACATATTTTAGACTTGATCCGGCTACACGATGAATTGGTTAGCTCAGCTATAGGATTAATCGAGCATTCAAATTTAGGGTCAAACAAAAGCTTCGATGATGTTTGCAAAGGCTAAAATTTGGAAATTTCAAGAAAGTTTCTAAGTCTGAGAATAATGGTGCCTAAAGTCAAACTTTGACTTTTGAAACTAAAGTGCTTTGGTTGCCCTATAATGGAGGGATTTTTAAACTTGAATTAAAATAATAATAAAACTTCAGTTTCACCTCCGAATCAAACTACAAAATACTCCATTATTTTTGCATGTGGTGTGTTTCTTCTTTGCATGTTGAGTGGCACCTATTTGAAGGATCAACCTTCATTTCTATGAACTGAAGAAGTTGCAATCAACAACCTCATGGAGGGGTTAATTGCTGGAGATCATGGCCAATGAATTACAGATTAGGATGTCCCACCTTTTCATGATAGACATTAGAAACAATAGTTAACTTGATTCTTCTTTCCAAGTTAACTCAATGTCCCACATATCATTGCATGTCTATTTTGGAATCACCTATGTACATATGGAGTTCTCATTTAGTTAGATTTCAATTGATTGATGTTGTTTATCAGTTGACTCTCATATCAATAAGGACTTGCATGTTGCATAGTCCAATTAGTTTAGTTTAGAATTAGTTAACTGAGGTAGTTTTTTTAGTTAACTGTTAAGTTGCATACATTTAGACTTAATAATAAATCTTGCATGCTTGCAAGACTAATGTTAACTCAAGGAGATTTTAGGGTTCCCTACTCCTTTGAGCTTCTATAAATAAGAGAACCCTTGCTAATTTTTATTTTAATTTTTTCTATGATAACAAATTGTTGTGCCCACCTTGTTGTGTAAGATTGCTATTCTCTATTAGCTCACTTTATTTAATATAAAGTTGGTTTGATCGTTCATTATGTGTGTGTCTCATTACACAATTTTATGTCCCAAATTTATGTGTTTTAAATAATATTTCTTTTATACCTACACCTTCAATAAGTGTTCCACCTCCTTGGGAATCCTAAGAACTAGATTTATGTTTGATGTTGTTTCCAATAATATTCATTTCAGCCTACACCTCGGATAGGTGTTCCACTTCCTTGGGAATCCTGAGATAGAGTTTATCATCAACCATTACCACTTGCTCCTAATTCCTCTTGCTTTATTTTTCTAGAGGAGATATGATAGCTTTAGCGCTAGCCTAGTTGTAGTTAAGATCTATGAAAAATAGAGAAAACCTTAGCTGCAATGTTCTTGGTTTTATAACCTTGTGCCTCTACTAGCTGAGTCAAAAAGAGGAATTTAGAATACTTTACTATTTACACATATCAGCAAAAGACGGAGCTTCCCCTCCAAATTTGAAGAGCAGTTAATATTGTGCATAGGTTTCCATTGCCAATACACACTCCAAAGTTTTGAGTTGTAACACCAACTCTTCCCAAGTACTTGAAAGCCTTACAAATCATTATGTATATGCTTAAAATCAATAGTGTACATGTCTTTCAAAAATACTATATCTAGCTCACCTATTCATTTTGTTTACTATGTATGGTTGTCTATACAATACATTTTTTTTGGCCTATGGATTCTATTCAGTAACACAAAATTTCATACAACTAGAGGTCAAAATGCCCCAAAAAACACTAAAAAATTGGTATGAAAATTATCAAGCGTTATATGTCAAACTTTGTTAATCGGTTGTTTCAAAAGCAATGATGCAATTTATTTTTCTCCTAAACATAACTATAAAAATTTATCCTCTAAAGCCACTTTCAGAACCTGTAAGACCAGTTACACAAAAAATAATCTAAGACAAAATATCATACAAATGGAGTTTATATAAGGGATAAATTTCCCAACGAAGTCACCAAAATGTAAGAAATAATTTAAAAACTGAAATGGAAACTAATGTAAGACATAATATTTTGGTTTCAAACCACTGCTTACCTCTAGATAGAGCTCATAATGAAATTAAAAATAACATAACAAAATAGAAAACTAAAATAAATGTTACCATAAAACCTTATTGTGATTTATTTTTCTCCTTGATTGGTTGATATATGAATGTTCCTTTGCCTTAAAGATACCTGCTTTAACATCATGTACCTAGAATTGAGTGTCTGAGATAAAATATTGATTCCTCTTGGTCATTAATTAATTAATTAATATTCAAGTTGCATATCAAGGTGTTGAAAGTAATATTTTTGTTTAATTTTTTTATGCATATGGTATGTGCTGTAATTTGAAACTTGCTAGTAGTGATGAATATAAATAGAAGACAAATTTCATTTAAGCTTTATAGTTGCATTGATAGGTATGTGTATTTAATTTTTGTTAGCATTCATAATTTTTAACTTTGTGTGAATGTGGTCTTTTTTTATAAAGTTTATTTTTTTTATAGAGTGCATGGTTGGTATATAGCACAAATTTTGTTTTATTTATGGTGCAGTGGTTGTGGCTAGTCTAGATAAAAAGTTTGGGGCTTTTCACTATGAGGTTTTGAAGGTTTGCTATCATTTTATATAGTTTTTTTTTTCATTTCATTTCTACAAATACCTTTTCTTGGGTGTGTGCTTATTATTGAAGGGTTATTTGTTCTATTTACTTTTGATGCTAACAACTATAAGAAAATAATGGATTTTTAGGGGGTTGTAAAGAAGTGTTCAATTGTGTTTTGTTGTTTTAGGTTACAATTTTTGTTGTTTGGTGTATTAGTTTTTGAATGGTTCTTTGTTCTCTTCACTTTTAGTGGTGAGGAATATTATATAATTATTTTTTTTATAATTTATTTTGGCTTTTACTGGTTCTATTGACACATTTTTAATTAGTTGAAGACCATTCTTAAACTTAAATAATATGTATCATGAAAAAATACCAAAATTATATGTGAGTGATGTTTTTCTATGTCTATTTATGGCTATATTTTGTGTTTGATGGAGAGTGCATGGTTGGTTTGGAGTTCAACTCATGTTGTCTTTATGGTGTGATGGTGGTGGTTGGTCTAGAGAGAAAGTTTGGGGCTTTGCACGGTGAAATTTTGAAGGTTCATAGTCATTTTATATAGTTGTTCTTTTTATGCCATTATTGCAAAAAAGTTATCTTGGATTTTTTTTTGTTTTTGAGTGGCTATCTATTCTATTTTTTTTGGATGCTAACAAATATAGGAAAAATACTAAAATTTTCTTAGAGTTGAGTAGTAGGGTTTGGTTGTGTCTTATTATTTTGTGTTACACATATTTTTTGTTAGGTGTATTTTTTAATTGCTCTTTATTATCTTCACTTTTGATGGTGATACTACAATCATAAATTCAAAGTCTAGAGAAAGCATTGTCCTACATGTAGTTGAGAGTTGACATGGTGAAATTAACACAAAACAAAAAATAACTTCTCATTGATTCATTAACATGGGATTCCTACAATTGGCTCACTAGCCTATCACACATAAATTATAAATATAGATTGGGCCACAAGATTAATACAAGATTATATGCTAAGATATGAAAAAGAAGTATTATCACTCTATTACACTACTTTATCACTTACTAACTCACTGAATATTGTTCTCTAAAGATC